>REGM01000540.1:12643-33943 GCA_004194415.1 Aurelia aurita | reverse complement strand
TTAACACATTTGTGCATAAAGTTCAGCCGATGTTCTAGACGTCTTTCTTTCAATGGTACCCAGTTCAGTCTAACTAAGGCTGGGGATACATGATCATATTTTCTAACCCCAGTGACAATTCGAGCAGCAAAGTTCTGAGACTTTTGCAGTTTTGATAAGACACACTGAGCAGCGTTGCCATAGACTAGATCACAATAGTCGATTACTGATAATGCAGTGGCTTGAACTACACTAGCAAAAGTCTTTTCACTCATCATGTTCCGTAAATAGCTCAAGGCAATAAGTTTACCATTGCAGCGTTTCCTAACATCTTCAATGTGATGATCCCATTTGAGAGAGCTATCAAATGTAACACCAAGATTTTTTGCCTCAGTAACACAAGGCAAGGTTGCACCTTTTATTTGGATTTCCTTGTGATCATCAGGGATTTTGCTCAGCATAGCTGGCGTGCCAATCAGCATGTACTTGAATTTCGTTGGATTTGCTTTTAATTTATTTTCGGTTAGCCAGTCAATGATGATATTTGTGTCTTCCTTGATTTGATGTAATACTGCAGGTAAGTCTGATAGTTTACCTGGTGTATAGATTTGTGTATCATCTTCTTTTTTTTTTTTTTTTTCTATAATAAATAAAATTTAAAATACATATAACGAGACAACTCAATTCTATCTACTGTTGAGATGGAGGCAAAAAACATAATGTTATCAAGTCGCCTCCAAACTCAACAGGGAAAATTAACTATTACATAGAATAAAAAAGAAAAATTTACGCTACTTAAAGGACAAATACATAAACGAAAAGACACTATACAATCAAAATAAGGACACTATATACATTATCGTAGTCCAGGGCCTTAGGTAGGTATAAAGATCTCTATTGAATATTCCACAAATTTACTCTTTTTCCCTTTATTTAAAGAGAGCAAAGGTTATTCATGCTTGATTTTTATGGCCATAAAAATTATGCATGAATAACTCTGCTTTGTTTGGGCGAAGCAAGATTATCGAGGGGACAGACTGCCATTGAATCTTGCTCAGAATTCTTAGTTTTGTGATTTCACATGAACTTTCCATTCGCACATGATCAGAACGTTTATTGCCAGCATAGTCAACCATGTTAAAGAATTCATATGGACAAAATAATAGATCCGCTTGAAATTCTGTGCAGTTTCGTAGTATTCTTCAAAATCAGCTAGCTAATAACGCTCCAGAATGTTGCAGTTGAAAGCTTACGATATCATCCGATTATCGTAATGTCGTAATCATAATCGCACGATAATCAATATCCCTAATTCAGGCTGATCTTTGATGCAACATCTCAAAAGAAAACATCAATATTCGAATTGAATCTTCGAAGTTTGGTTATTTTTAAAATGCTAAAACTTTGTTTGAATCACCCGATATGTAATTTTGTAAACAAAACCTGCACAAATTTTCGTGTTCCTACTGAATACCACTGCCTAGAATGCGAATTTGCGTTCACTGCATGCTGCATTCTTGCTAAATTAAACTTTTGTTGGGATTAGGTATCAAAGCCTACTGGGTGAGTCAAAAAGTGTAGGCATTTATCAGAATATACAGCCAAGAAAATGTCTCCACGTTTGGCGTGTTTGACATGCTGCTGGTTCATTTTATAGTACAAAGGCTAACTTAGATGTAGAATTTATTTCGCTAAAAATCGGCCATATCGTTCTGGAGTTAATGGTGATTTTTCTTGGAAGCTGTTTTTGAAAGAGCTCGAAAAAGACTAGGAGTTACAACAACATTTTTCAAGTCTTTTAACTTTAATATGATGGCGATTGCATAAAAATTGTCTGAGAAGCTAAAATAAGCCATGTAAATGGAAAAGAACATATTTGTATAATTTGTCCTAGAGCCTGTTTATGCTCGTTGTCACTGTTCATAAGATAAGAATTTATGGAAGATTTGATCAGCATTTGTCGTCCTTCATCGAGCATGGGCAAAACAGCTTTATAACAAAACTGCTGATAACTCTAGAATGAATTGAGCTATTTTATCTAGATCTAAACATCTAAGTTAGTCTTTTAATTATAAAGTAGCATGCAGTAAGACAAAATTGGTGGGTTATTCGTAGTGATGCAGTTGTCAAATGCCGATACTTTCTTGACGCACATTTCATCGGTTTTAATCCGCAATTTTATACGCAATCATTTCTCTGTAGCCATAGCAGTCTGTGGAAGCTTTGGAACACATACGAATCAAGGCTGGACAAAGTATATTTTGAAGAGAAGCTTCTGCTCATTGGAGAGTTCTTGTATTCATCAGGGGTAAGCAAATTATATGCGCTCATCATCTATAGCTTTAACACCTGAGAGTTCTAGAAATGCGTCCCTACGGAAATGTTTGATGAAGCTCACAGCCAATTTCAGGTCTCGTGCAAAATAAATTATATACAATGACCTAGGAAATGACTTTTGTTGACTGCAAGATTAATGGTCTTATGTAGGAAAGTTAACCACTTGTATTTTGAAAATTGAAAAAAATACTTGGAAATTCCACAATTTAATTCTAGCATATAGCTTGAACAATTTTTACTTGCATTGGAATGTTTAGTTAATCAGTCACAAGCACAAGAAATAGTACAATGAATGGCATATAATACAGAGCGTATGCAGTCTAAAGCAAAATTATTTCAGATTTTAAATTAGGAGGAATTTAGTTTCGAGGTCCTGTAGCGCAAAACTGTTTCCTGAAACTTTGTTAATGCAGGAGTTGCTAAAATTCCCAACGGATTGCTCTTTTTTTCTCGAGCTTTAAATCGCAAAATATCCACGAACGTGAATTCCTTTTTACGAGAGCTTTCATGTCGATACATAGTTTCAAAAGACCACTGTGCAAATAGTATTGAATTTAAAGCAAAACTCAAGGCATCTCAAAGACTCTGAGACAATCAAAAGAACCTTGACACTTCAAATGCTTTCTACTAAGTCTTGCAGATTACTAGGCATTAGCCAGTATTTTCAGATAAACTCTAAGAGATTTCATTGTTCGTAGCTAATTGTCCTATTTATTTCCACATCTAAAAGCGACCATTGTGGAAACAAGGCTTTTTCTTGACCTTTTTGATGTTATCCCTGCAATTTCAACTCAGGGGTGTTTTTATTTGTTTCCTTCATATTTTGAAATTGTATTTTAGATATTGTATGTGTTTATTTTATGTTTTGTTCTTTTTATTATTTAAAAACTTCTAATTCTAACATTTGTCTGAAATACCGTTTTTGTAAATTTTAATTTTGATGGCGAAAAATTTTGTAGCAGTTTAAATGATTTGAAATTTGCTTATTTTGCAGGAATACAATCTTGCTATCAATTACTGCTTTCTAAAATTTCTACAAAAGTTTGGACCTGAAGAAGCACCTTACAACATGATGATGGAAGAAATAGCAATTTCAAAATTCAAGGGAATTTACTTCTCTAATGGTACAAAAGATGGAGACGCCGTAAAAACAGTAAGCATTAAATATCCTCTGCTAACACAGGGCCTTTGGGCACTTCGATAAAATAAATAACTTTTTTTTTCAAAATGTTAATGGGAAATAATACTCGATTAAAAATTGAAGACGCGAAAAGATCGAATTTTGGCCTCTCTGTCTTTGTCTATGTTAAGAGCTCTATTCAGTCAGAAACTTGATGTCGTGATTCGTTTTGTTATCAGAAAGAAAAATGTGCTATCTTGCCTGCAGCTGAGCAATAAATCAGTAAACGTAAAATTTCCTCTTAGGCCCAAACCAGAGCTCCAGTAGTACAGAGCTAGCGATGCGATGGAAGGCACAAGCATGCCAGCCATCGACATATCCAAAGCAATATACCTTCTGATTCTTATTAATTAGAAACCAAGAAAAAGCATTCTAAAGAGACGATCATATTACAGTATCATCCATTAATCAAGAGATTTCTTTATTTCTACTTTAAATCAAAATTATAACTTTAACAATGACTCATTCATTGCAGTAGAATTAAAGAATTACCTTTACCAATGACGTAAAGTGAAACAATTTTTCAAATGAGTCTTTGCATTAGCCTCTCTTAGTTTTCGTTCAGTCAAAGTCAGTTAGCAAATTATTTGCTGAGAATATCGAAGATTGTCATGCTTTAGCGCTTCTTGCCATCTTCCGGGGTCCAATGATGGCGGCTCTGGTTTGGACCTAAAACTAAATTTTACGTTTGCTGATTTATTGTTTAATAACAAAGTTACTGACAATGGCAAGAAAAATACCCAATTTAATGTAGCCTTTGATTGTCGGAATAAAAGTAATTTTGGGGTAATTGTGTATAATCCCTTGACGTTTACGTTTGCTGCCATCTCCACAGCCGCCATCTCCCNTCTTCTCGCTGGAGTTTTCGCTTTAATACGACCATATGGACATACCGATCGTCAAAATAATCTTCTAATGCAGATTTTATTGTATGGTGATAAAAATTTCCCAGATGAAGTTAATAAAGATATACTCCTGCTAACGCTTAAATTCATCCACAAATCTGGTCGATTTGATTAGAAAATTCCAAACTCCGTTAAAAGTCACAAAACCACAGCCGCCATCTCCCATGTCCCATGTTCCTTTTTCCTTTCATTTACTTTTAGTCATGTATCTTAAAGTCTACCTCAAATTAGATGCCACGCAGTAGTTGCGATGATACCTAAACCACCCTTCCTAAATTCGGATTGATCGCAGACATATCTCGTGGCATGTAATTTGAGACAGACTATAGTAGTTTATTTTTAACCTCTATGTCTATGGCCCCGGGGTAGTCATAGTCTTTTGCTCCTTGGGGGTATCGTCCCAGTAGTATTGTAAAGTAATTTTGTAAGTAGTGTAGCTTGTATTTATGTATTGTAACTTTTTTAATGGATATAAAAAAAATAAAAAATCCCTTGACGTCAGAATGTTTCAGCCTTGTATGCAGTTTTTTTAGGACACCCGTTAAAAAATGACATTTCGAGCATAAACTAGTTAAAAAATTACAGTTTGAACTTGTTAATGTTCAGTTTCGAAAGAATTATACTGTATCTGGATAACTTTTCAAGTCTCAAAATCTTTTTCACTTCCAAACAGGAACCTCAGTTAACTAGATTGCAATGTAATTCCTCTATTCAATCTTTCAGATTCGAACCCTGCTTGGTATATCTATTGCCCATTGCTGCGAAGTTCTTGCCGATGATCCGAAAATCAAGGTAGGTTGCTAAAAACCGAGTTATAAAAAAGAAAGAATTACTGCTCAAATGTAATTATTGTTGTTATTTATTATCGGAATTAATATGAAATGTTCAAGTTTAATAATTTTTAAAGAATTTCTTTGCATGTTTAGATATTTAGGTACGACGTCTCAGTTAACAATGTTAGTACAATAAACAATCAAGTTATTAGTTTTTATAAGGGTAAGAGAAATATCATAAAAAAACATCATCCAAAAAAGTTACACAAGTTAATGCTTGAGGTTTATAGCAGTTTAAGCAGTTTAACAAAACAAAATCCTTCTTTTTTGTGGGAGATGTTCCACGAAAAGGACAATAATTATAATTTGAGATCGAAGAAACTGCTCATGTTGCCTCAAACTAAAACAACTACATATGGAAAGGATAGTTTATCTTATCTTGGCAGCATCTTATGGAATTCCGTGCCTAATGATATAAAAATGGCTATGGTGCCGGCGGTGGTAATCGGACGCTTAAGGAAAACCGAATTTTTTTACAAGAAAAGTTAGTAACAGACAAAAACCAAAATTACCTGGTGAATGGGCAGATATATTGGCATATTTTCTCAAAGTGTTTTAGTTTTTAACTTTGCCTGCCTTCCTTTGGCAATGATATCTTTAATACAGATCTCGGCGGTGGTTTTCGGACAGTGGCAGTGGTTTTCGGAGAGTAAGTTCACGATGCAGAATGTGCCAAGAATGTTCTTTTTTTATGCATACTTGGCATGTATTCCGTCCATAGACACTTCTGCTTCATTTTATTTACAGTGCTGTGCAACATTTGTCTTCTGTTTTTATTCTTGAATACAGCGGTTATCGTAACGACACTCGAGAGCTCTATTGATACAGACGGCATGATGTCACAGCATCGTTGAAAACACGACGGCATCTTGTTTTGGGGTAAATGTTCAGAAAATTTCTATAGGAATCTATAGGAAATTGCAAAAAGTTTGCATGAAATTGCTCCTCTATTCTACCTTGCGATAGTGAGTACGGAAAGGATAGGTAGCAATTGTCAGTCAGACCTAAACCTATGAAATAAACACATGAACGTGCTGTTTTTAAAAGCAAAACAAAAATTTAGGCCAAGAAAGCTGTGAAAAACTTGCCTTTGCATCGATAATTTCGTAGTTAGCAGCACAAACTCTGTCGGCTGTGAGTTGCTCGTCGCTTCTTCAAAGTCAACCTTCCTTTTAGACATTCGCCTATCTATCTGCTAAAGTTTTTAAATAATTTGAGCAGCCTCCAAACTTTTTGAATTTATTTATTGCGATAAATAAACGAGACACTCTCAAAATCCCAGTGCGATGCTATACTTTGTAATGACTTCATTTACCCCAAGTCTGATTTTCGAGCGCGAATTGATCAAGTCACGTGACATGTCGTCTGTATGAATCTACACGCAAACCAATCTATAAACTAGGAGATGTGCGGAAAAATGTTGTTTTGATCTCATTACTAGATACGATTGATCTACGTATAGATATTTATGAAAGAAATAAGAAAATCCAAATCGCGCTTCATATCTGAAATATTTTCATTCTTCTCCAATATGATATACTTGGTATTCGAAAACCACCGCCATGAACTTCAAAGACCACTCGAAAATAGCACCCCCTGTTCTCCCTTAAATGAAACATTTTTAAGTCTTTGGTACAATCCTATGTTTTATTCACATATCAGACATCCAATTTCTTGGATGGGTTAAAACTTTTGTCTCTTTAAGCCGCGGATTCAGAGTTTCATATCTAGGCGTCACTTTAAGAACAGCAACTTTTTCACTGCCAAGCACAACAAAAGGGATTGGTTTTAGCGTGTTTTGCACGAAGGCCTTTCCCAAAGATATTTAGTATCTACAATGTTGGTATTTAGTATCAAGAAATACCATCTTTGATGGATACTATTTGGAACGTGCTTTTCCTTCAGTTTTAGGGATTTATTCACAAGTGTCCGATTACCACCGCCGTCAGATTACCACCGCCGACACCCTACCTCCGTCCGTTCCTTCAAGACATGCATAAAAAATGGAATAGAGAGAAATGCAAGATTTTTAAATAACGAACATTCGATCTTATAAGGCTGATTTAGAGGCAAGAAACCATGTGGCAGCCTCAGTCGCATTGAATGTGACATCAGAGCGCACCGAACTTCATGCAAAATAACGTCACTGCGCGCAAGCCGCTTGTTTGAATACGTAATTTCACGGAGAAAAGTCGAAAGATGATGAAAAAAGTACGATACACCATTCATAACAGCATAACCTTTCATTTTATCATCAATCATGCCAACCTCGGATTTGTCCGTTAAAAGTGAATTAATATTGAACTACGCACATATAGATTCTAGGCCAAACTGTCAGAAACAATTGATCGGATCTTCTGCACTTGAGAGGAAACAATGCATTAAAGATAGCCACTCACTTCTCAATAAGAGGTTAAAGCCACAATAAAAAAGGAGTTGCATTTTTGAAAGTTTCTGGTAGGTTCTTGCAATATTACTTTTCATCCTTTACACGCCCGGATTATACTTCGAACAAGCTCTTCCTCTAACTTGTCGACAGCGACATTTATATGCAGCTTTTCTTGAAAGAATCCACGCTCCATCACAGCGTCATACCTGTCTTCTACCCTTGTGTCTACAGAAGCTATTTGCAGTGGTGAGTTCAAAGCCTGCCTGATTCTTTACTAAAGTTGCTTTAGCTTATTCGGTGAAACTTCTTCTTTTATTTGTAGAATAAGATGACTGTCAATCATCTATTGAACTGCTTAAAAGTGATTCAACTTACTACTCAAGTTGCATTGGAAAAGGAGATTCTCTGCTGGCTTGTGTACAATGGTACGTGTTGGTGTTACATACCAAATTGCCACAGTTGTCCTTTGCCTTTTTCATCGTCTCTTGTTTCAAACTATTCTAGGCATGGACCAGCTAAAGATTTCGTATTGTTGTGGTCATAGATAAACTGGTTGCAGGGAAATATTGGCCTATGTACTATAATGGTTTACATGCCTGGTGGAAAACCCAGAGATGTTGCGTACGTCACTATTCAAGAAGAGATCTGAGAATTTAATGACATAGGTACTGATTTTTCGTGTGCGAGGCTTAAGGCATCGCAGTGTACACGAACATCTCCTGGTCGCAAAAGTTTACTGTGTGATATTCGATTTTTGATTTGTTTGTTGAAATACTGATAGGTACCGGATGTCCCAAGATGATGTATCACGTTTGAAAAATCTGCAAAATTTGGTTTTGCTAGTTCTCTTAAAAAATTTAGCAAAGGCCAAATTCTTTTTAGCAATTACACAAATTTTGCAAAAGTATGCGAAGGATTTTGAAATGATAGCTTGAAAACCCATATTTTTAGAAAACATCGCAAACGTTTTCAAACGCCGATGCATAATTTTGGGACACCTGATGTTTTGCATGCCAGTAGCCATTGATATAAAGCCACAAGTAAGATGGAAAGTACAAACTGAGATTGCTTAACTTTGTTACTTTCGATTCCATTGTTTTCATTATTTTTGTCAACTGTTTTACTATAATTCCTTTTCATTATTCCAGGCACTATTCACATATATGCAGTGGGCCGGCTTTTGCTGACAAATGGCTATGGCAGACAAGCCTTGGAATACCTGCTTTGGGCATGCGTTTGCATGGAATCTTCAGTGCCTTTGATGACAACGCGATACTTGACATGGCGATGTCAACTCTACACTGCAGTATGTCATTGTTATTACGATATCAATGCTGCTGTTGAAGCTGAGGCTTTTGCTAAACGATGTATAAACTTGGTAAGTCTTACTTAATCTTATAGCCAGCTAAAGCGGGATGTCTCAGTGGAGCGTGCTTGACTACCAATCTGAAGGTTGCTGTTTCGAGTCCCTGCCCTTTCAAACCTGCTACGTAGAGTGAGGAAAGTTTCCAAGTTAGCAACTTTTGTAATTCCAGGCTAAAGGAATCATGAGGTGTGGTCACATCGAGAGGAGGGGCCAGGACACTGCTTCGATAAGCTTAGCTTCCCAGTGTCCTGGAAGGACTTTCGGATGTTAGGTAGAAATGATATAGAAAAAACGGTCAGCCGCGCTAAAATTTTTGCTCACCTGCGAAAAAGCACCATTTAACGAATAACTTGCTTGGATTGACTAACTGGAGCAGTGATATAAAACGTAGGCCGACAGAATCTTTCTCTCAAAGCTGTGAGTATATTTACCAGGCCTACTTCGCTTCTACAGATATAAATTATTGTAGACAAGTTGACTAAAAGTATAAATTTGATGGCTAAGACGGAAAAAAAACTTGACGAGAGCTGCTTAGGCGATTTTATCAATTCATACAGACGACATGTCACGTGACTTGACCAATTCACGCTCGAAAATCCAAGTTGGGGTAAATGAAGCCATTACAAAGTATAGCGTCGCACTGGGATTTCGAGAGTGTCTCGTTTATTTATCACAATAAATAAATTCAAAAGACTCGGAAGCTGTTCAATTCATTCCAAAACTTTAGCGGATAGATAGGCCAGTGGTGGAAAAAAACTTTGCCTTCCTGCGAAGCGAGTTCGAAATAAAAATCTTCCTTCTATTGTTTTATCGGATTTTCATTTATGCCAGTTTTTCAAAGTTCTGTCGAGCAACTGTAATGCACGTATTTCAGCTTTCCGAATCATTTACAATAGCACAAGTCTTCGGTCTCAGCTATAATCAGGTTTCCAGGAAGCAATCTTTTCATTGTTATTACGGCACTTCTTACAAGTTGTCTTTTAACCATTTCACAGAAAATCAACAAAAACAAAGGAAAACCTATATCCCAACTACTATCCAAATAAAATTCAACTGCTAGCAAATTTCTTGTTCATATACAACATACACAGTACCTACCTCTTTTGAGATGAAACAACGTTAAAGTGACCGCGGGGCAAATCACTCCACAAATCTCGTACACTTTCGTAAAAAATCTTCAAAAATCCTAAAAATCTCGACAAGTTTTGAAAATCTCAAATCTTAGAAAGCCCAAAGAAAATCCTAAACATCTTTGATAATTTAAACAAATCCCAGCAGTCTCCCCCAACAAATAATAAAAATTCTCAAAATAATATTTCAACAATTCTTTGAAAATCTTAAAGATTGTTTAAATCCTCAAAAATCTTGCAAAATCTTGAAAAATCTTCAATATCTCAAAATCTCAGCAAGTCTTAGAAATCATAAAATCTTTGAAAATCTCATAAATAATCTCAAAAATCTTTCAAAATCTGAGAGATTTTTAAAATCCCAAAATCTCGTAGGCTATTTTTGGAGTGATTTGCCCCTTGAAAGTGACAACAAATGACTCTCATGAGAATTAAACTTCTGATGAAAAAGTGAAACTTTCAAATTATTTTCCATGATTTATCAAAGTTTGTATGTGGTTTTAACCTGTCTTTTGGGATACAAGAGACAAGCACATTAATGTAAGATTGTATTTCCTTGCTCACCCGTCAAATCTTCATGCACCTAAATTCCTAGCTTTTCTAGGATTTACTAAATGATCGCTTCCCTAATTCCTGCATGCTGCCATGTAAAATGCCTTTTTCTCGCTCATACTTTACTAGCTTTTTTCAACGATCCCAGTATTGGCCTGTATTGCCATTTGATCTAAAAGCTCAAAGTCTTGTCATAAACGTACGGGAATATGATATCTGAGGGGCGGCCCCAAACCAAAGCCATTGCCTTCGAAAATTCGGCGTGGACTTTAGGCAGATCTTTTGCCTAAATATGGCCGATTTTTGCATCCCTATAGATGCATGGAAATATCTCTTACCCTTGCTTCAAGGAAAAATGACAAGCCCCATCACGGACCCCGAATAAGGGCCCATCCTGACTCCCAAAAACCTATTTGCTGCCCTTTTCAAGCAATAAAGTTGCAGACTGATTAGTTAGGGTATATTAGAATTTTGCGGATACACTGGCAATGCAGCTTTCTGTCTACCATTGTTTGAATACAAACAGAAGCCTTCAGTTCGTTTGATAACAGCAAGTCCAAAAATGGAAGCAGGAATTGCTGTACGTTTTTATGATTACGGGCTTTAGATGCCTCATAACAATGTTTATTGATTTCTCTTTCTTTCGTTTCTCCATATCCTGCTTTCTTCGTTCGCCATCCTTTCTATCTTGTTCCTCCTTCCTTCTCAATATTTTTCTACTTTTTGTCCGAAGCTCTTTTGCCGCTCTTCCTTCATTTTGTAAATTGTTGTCTTTTCCATTTCTTTCTGTCACTTCCATGGTTTGCTCCGTTCTTTTCTGCCTTCTATTTTTCTTTCTTTCTTCCTTTTGTTCTCTCTCTCTCTCTCTCTTCATTTCCATACCCCTTTCTTATTTTCGTTATTTCCTTTGTTTTGTTCCGTTTTCCGCCGTCTTTCTCCCCCACCTTCTCGCTCATGACTCCCTCCCTTTTCCATTGGTTTAGTTTACTCCATTCTTGTCTTCCCTCTCTCTCTCTCTTTCTCNAGAGAGATAGGCGAACGTCGAAAAGGAAGGTTGACTTTAAAGAAGCGACGAGCAACTCACAACTGAGGGAGATTGTGCCGCTGTTTACAATATTATCGTCGCAAAGGCAAGTTTCTCACAGCTTTCTTGGACTAAATTTATAGTTTCCTTTGAAGAATAGCTTATTCGTGCAATTATTTCATTGATTTGGGTCTGACTGACGATTGCTACATATCCTTTCCATATTCACTATCGCAAGGGAGAATATAAGAGCTGTTTTATGCAACTTTTTGCAAATTTCCTATAGAAACCTATTGAAATTTTCCAAAGATTTACCCCAAAACAAGATGGCGTCGTGTTTTTAACGCTGCTGTGACGTCATGCCGTCTGTATCAATAGGATTTTTCAATATTTTGAATTTATAAGATGTAGATTCTCTACTTAGACACAAGCTAAAACATATTACAGTAAGACCATTGCTAACATATTTAAACGACAGAAAATACTGGGTGAGTCAGAAAAATGTTTAGACGTTTGAAAACCTGTTGCTCTCAAATTATCTATCTGATTCCTGTAAATTGATAATACCTGTGAAGCTAACATATCATCAAAAATTAGTTCAGCAAAATCGGTCGTATCGTTCTCAAATTACAAACAAGTTTATAGAAATGCTTCATCTCAAATCATTCAAAACAGGCCTACATCCTTTATCAAATTTGCTAGCAAACTGGTCTCATGATGATAGAAAAGAGACAACAAGAGGCTTAATGACATTCCCAAGTGTGTACGATTACGCAGCAGCCTCTTTATATACCTAATAAATGTTCGAGCTATCAGATCGACAGATAGAGTTTGATAATGATAGCTGTGGGGCTAAATTGCTAGCAAATCTTATATAGGATTTTAGGCCTCCTATTTTGAAAGATTTTGAAATGAAGCATTTTTATAAAATTACTCGTAACTTGAGAATAATACGATCGATTTTGACAAACTAAATTTTCTCATCTAAGTTCGTATGTTAGCTACACAGGTATTATCAGTTTATAGGAGTCTGATAAATGTTTTGAGAACTACAGGTTTTCAAACGTCTAAACACCTTTCTGACTCACCCAGTACAGTAAATATATTTACCACATTGAAGCCTTTTAGGCTTGTGTCCTCATCAGGGTGCGATTTCCAACATCAATCGCACTTAGATGAGGACACAAGTCCAAAAAGTCTCTGTGTATTAAAGTTTCACAGTCCTTTTGTCGTCTGATCTTTGACGATAACTTTCTTTGTAACTGAGCCAATTTTATTTTTAAGGTGCAAGAACTTCAAGAAATTGGCGAAAAGAGTACTTCAGAATCGAATGAACAAGTTCAAGAAATCTTCACTGGTGCAAATTTAAGGCTAAAAATAATGATATTTAAACGGATTGTTTATGAGAGCAGGAGAAGACCAAAGGGAATTCTACGACCCAAGAATAAACCGCCATTGAAAGAACTCGCTAACGTAAGTCAATCATTTGGTTTTTTTCAGATAGCGAGTGTGCCAATAACATTTTTATCAGTATGAAAATTGTTTGCTTCTGAAATGCGTAATTGATATTGGTATTGATATGTGCGTAACTTTGGCCGATTGCAGCAAAGACAAATGTAGATTTTTGGTTGTATTCTGAGGCCAGAAATTTCAGGTAGTTAGATTTTAGAAGAAAGGTTCATTTTGAAATGCATTGAAAGTCACGAAACTCAAATTGCTCATGCTGCTGCTACGACTACACGTTTGTTGATCACAAGAAGACTGTTTTAGAGCATGTTTGATTGGTAATTCCAAACCTACCAGATTCTGAAAACAATAGACTTTGCAGAGACGAAAATATATTTCCCAATCAAACACACAAATCTTTATAACAGCAGGTTTTGGAGAGTTCGAACACAGTATTCGGCCGATCGAATAGAAGTACAATACAAACTGATGGCTTCGATTCGATAGGCCGAATACTGTGTTCGACTCGAACTCTTCTGTCCGAAGTCTGCCAAACCTTCTGCCTTTGGAGCAGAAGGTTCAGAAGGCCTTCCAAACCTACCAAACCAACCGTTTTGAGAATTTTGGAGCCAATCCAACACAAATTCCAAGTCCAGCAAATGTACCGTTTTCAGAATTGGTAACAATCAAACACACCTTTAATTCCATTATTATGCCACGGGACAAGACTCCAGCAGTACAGAAAGTTTCTTAAAATTCCAATATTTGAGTATTGAGAATTTCTCAACAGTTTCTTTGGAACTGCCTCAAGTTCCAACTGCCGTGGTTGCCAAGGGGGCGGGTTTTTTTATATCAATACATTTGTATTGATAGTATTTATCTAAAATTCAAAGGTATATCGATTTACAAGGAAATTTGCAGCAATAATGCGCCAGTCTGTTATCTGCTAAAATGCAGTTAATCCAAGATTTTTCAGTGAAATTTCTTGACTCACCTGTTAAATCTTTGTTTTACAAACGAGGAAGAAACACAGAACTGAAAATATTGCTTAGAAAAGGAAGCATTTGCAAATTTTCCAGTATGCACTCAACGTCAGGCACGAAACTATCGGGTACAAAGAAACAATACAAGCTGAATGAGGAAAGGTTTCTGCTTTTGCCAGACTGTACGCTTGTAAGTTTGCCAAAAATTTCAACGATCTAGATAGGTCATTTTAACAATAGAATGCTAACTTCTACGTGGAAATTTATTTTACTAGAATCAAACACACCGTTCTAAAGTTTTATGTGAATTGTTTGCTAATCTCTTTCTGAATACTGAAGATGCTTGAAAGTGGTTTAATAAAGCTGGATCAAATTTTGTTCAGTTTAAATCTTTATGTCGTTAGAGACTAGCAGGACCAAATAGCAAATGTATATCCTTTGCGTGTAAAAAGTGTAAGATGACCTATTGCAATTCTTTGGAGAAAAATAATGCAATGCCATGATGTAGATTCGTTTCCAACATTTCCCAGTAACAGCCTTTAGCAAAATGATCGATTAATTTTTAGCAGCATGACCTATTTTATAAATTTCATATCAAAGTTCGCCTTTCCATTATAAAATTATCTCTAGTTGTTTAAATTGAATTGATGATTGATGACTATGCAATGTTTAAGTGGCGGAAGCTGAAATGTTTTTTTGACCTACCGAGTAAGTAATTAACAAATTAGGGGTGAAAAGTCTCAAAGGGATCCCCCACTCAATGCTATTCCAAATTTCATCAACTTTAACACTTTCCCAGGGTTAAACGTTGTGCCGGATTCTGAGGCAAAAGATTAAAGGTATTATGGCTGTCAAATTTTTGATGCATTATATCGTTCTACAATCTCTCCTTTCAGAATCCCTGGCCAAGAACAACAACAGAACGAATGCTTGGTGACACATTTCGAGGAAGAGCAGCGCAAATGTTAGCAGTGATTGAAGCACTGAGCGATTCCAAGCGCAGGATTATACAAACATCTACTGGTGCTCCTGAATCAGACGACAGTATTCTTGATGTTTACGCTGAGCTTTTCTTTGCCGGCTGTGAGCTGGTGGCTGGTGGAGGAGGCGTCAGGCCACCATCACCGGGAAAACACGAATCTCCGATCGGAGACGCGGTTGAAGATGTTCAACTGATGGAAGTGGCTGTTAAAGGTACATTAACAACCAAATATTTGATGGAACAAAGTTTTGGACGAAACCTTTTCCGAAACTATTCTGGCCGAAATTTCAGCCTGCCCAAAAATGGGCTATTACTAAAAGCAGGAACGGGGAATATTGCGGAGAATCACGGGGAATGTCAGGGAATCACGGGGAATCTCGGGGAATGTCGGGGAATCACGGGGAATGTCGGGGAATCACGGGGAATGTCAGGGAATCACGTGGAATCTCGGGGAATACAACACCAACGGATTAGCGTATTGTCCCTTAGAATAAAAGTTTCTTCTCAAGCATAGAATTCGTCCCGGACAATACGCTAATCCGTTGGTGTTGTATTAGATTATGTTTTGTTTTGTTGTGATAAAAATAGTTGGGATGACTGGTTGAGACGCGGAAGTACTGGAGGTTGAGACAAATTTAAATCGAATAAACGCAGAGTTACTATTAAAAGAATACACAAGACACAACTACACAAGTGAATGCCAAGTTCTGTGAATGCCAAGATCTGGTTCAGTTAGTTTAATTCGTGATGGGTTAGCTTGCGAAGAAGTTATTTTCCCAGTACTGGAGTTTCTTAATTTTTTGGCGATCTGAGAGTTGAGTTTCTTATAAGCGGTTTCTTATAAAGTAGAATACGTGTAATGTCTAAACATCGGAAGGCCTTAAAAAACTTTGCTTTGAAATGTTCACGAGGGCGCAGGCAGTAAATATGGAGATTGTCATGGAACCTTTAAGAAACTCGATAGAACTCCAAGTACTCAAAATCTGATAATTTTAAGAACCTTTCAGTACTGGCTCAAATTTTTAGTTTCTTATAAAAAAATACGTATACTGGAGAGACCTTTTTCCAAGTTTCTCCTGTCTCCTGCATTACTGGTATTGCTATTGAGAAATACCTTGACAGAGATGCGGTTTTGCATTAAAATTGCTTTGGAATGCTTGAATTTCTGGAAACTAAGGAGATTCTCCGATATTCCTCAATATTCCCCGTGATTCCCCGACATTCCCCGTGATTCCCCGACATTCCCCGTGATTCCCTGACATTCCCCGTGATTCCCCGAGATTCCCCGTGATTCCCCGAGATCCCCCGTGATTCCCCGACATTCCCCAAGATTCCCCGTGATTCCCTGACATTCCCCGTGATTCCCCGACATTCCTCGTGATTTCCCGTGATTCCCCGACATTCCCCGCAATATTCCCCGTTCCTGCTTTTAGTAATAGCCCCAAAAATGTGTCCCGCCGAACTTTTTGGTCACCTCCAATGTTTCTATTGTCTCAGTATACCTATCAAGTCAGTTCATACTCTATTGCTGATCAGTTTGTTGGACAATTTTTTTGAGGAGACATAAGAAGAAAATGATTTGAATTAGCTCTTATAAAAGATAAAGTTGCTGTTATAAAATCGGTGCATAATTCATGATCGAACAGTTTGGCAAACGCCGATTCTCCGTGCTTGACGAACCCTATACCGGGTGAGTCAGAAAAGGTAAAATGTTTCAAAGCCTGTAGTTTGCTACCTATTCATCAGATTCCTTAATATTGGTTACCACTGTGTATGTAGCATGTCAATTTAGTTAAAACAATTTGGTTTAAATCGAATGTATTGTTCCCCAGTTATGAGCCATTTTATAAATTGTTCAATCTTAGAATCTTTCAAAATAGGCCTAAAATCCTGGATTTAATTTGCTAACAATTCAGCATGACGATACTGAAAACTATCTGAAAAATGGCCAAAAGAAATTCCTCAAGTGAAAAGAATTGTAGGGCTGACTCTGTATCTACGCAACTGAATGCCTAGGCAATAAGATAGCCCCATTAAGTTTCATTTTCATCGCTGTGAAGTGTAAATTATGGGAAAAGTGATCCACAAGTTTAGGCCTGTTTTGAACGATTCTGAGAGAAAAAAATTTATACAATCACTTGTAAATCGAGAACAATATGACTGATTTTAACCAACTAAATTTTGTTATCTAAGTTGTTAGTTGACATGTTACCCACACAGTGATGATCAGTTTTAAGGATTCTGATGAGTGGCTGGCAAACTACAGACTTGCATACGTTTCAACTTTTTTACTCACCCGGTATATCATCAAACATCTGGTTTAAAGTCACGATTAGTTTTAACCTTTGCTCGCTTCTTTCTTCAGGCGAAGATACGATTTCATATTCAAGCCTTGTTCAGTTTGTTCAATTGGCTTACAATTTTGAGGCCTGGGATTCTTTTGAATATCTCATCCAACCAGTGATCTCCTTGCTCAATCCCATCATGCATAGTGACAGGCATCTGATCGATGCTAAGTCGTTGGAAATCCTCCAAGCAATGCTTCCTTTAAATCAGAGTAGAACGAAAAAGAAAGTGACTTTGGGAATGGAAGAAAAGGATATCTCAGAACTTGTCAGCACAAAGCAATCAAATAGTGAGTTTTCATTTCATTTCTAGCCTGAGATCAGGCTCACTGTGCCATGAAGACAAAATTGTGAGCCTGAGGACACACTGTACAAAAACGCTTTACAGCAAGATACTTTGCAAGTTCACAGCAACCATTTTTATATCCCCCGGGTGATAAAAGCCTGCCTCAAAACATGTTGTTTCAGAGTAAACTTCAATATCTATCGATAAAGAAATCACGTTGATGATTTCGCAAGTGGACAACAATCTAAGTTTTTAAGGAATACTGAAAGAAAAGAAGTCATTCATTGTTTTGCATACGTAAACGATGCCAATTTGCCAATCAAAGCGTGCTACCTAAAATTCGGTGTTCTTGCAAATGTTTTTGTATGGCGTATCATCAAGCTCACTTTTTTCTCCTTACGGTAAAGAGTCTGATTTCAGGCTATTTCATTTCATAATCCTAAGGTAGGGTTACCTTCTGCCTTGTAACTGATTTTCAAGAGGCACTCCTGATGTCCAGGCATTAATAAAAGCTAAGAGAGAATCAAATCACGATTTCAGATGTAGCTACTTAAAACCCTCTCAGGCGCTGTGTCCCACTTTTTGAATTTTCTCGTCCCACTTTTTGTGAAAAAATCGAAGTGATCAGAAATGGATGAAATTTAGCACCAAGGACAATTCTAGGTCGCTGATTTCGAATCTGCTTTCAATTTTTGAAAATGTTGTCACACTTTGTCGCTTTGTGGCTCTGAAAATGGAACAAATAGCAAATATCTGCCGAATCGACACCGATCATCAAAATGGCTCAAAATTACAGGAAAATTTGTTGTAAANAAATCGCTCAAATGTGAGAAGAAGGCGACCGAAAAATCGGAAAAAACTTCTGAGTATTGTTTTAGATTTTCGCTAAAGATTAAATTATCAGTCTTCAAATCAGCCATGTATAAGATTTATCATTGCCTGTCAAAAGTGGATATTTTTTGGCGTACCCGGTACTATTGTTACAAATCCAGCCCTTGATCATATGTTAGAAAATTGCCTTAGCTTCGCACACAGCCTTGGGTCTTTGGACTCCGGAAGATGGTTCAATTCTGTTGTTTTTGTTTGCAGCTGTCTCAGCTTATCATAGGTCATCAATTGTCCATTATTTTCTAATTTTTGCTGATCATTTCTTTTCTTATATCAACAGATATGAAGATCCATATCAAGCTCAATTATTCACATGGAACACTAGCGAAGATCAAGTGGCTATGAAAACATCAACTGTGAAAAAATGCGATTTTTGAGCCTTGGAAGAACATAGTTCGACTCGAATTGACTTGATTTGCTTATTGAACTATCATTGTGACTGCCGAAGACTTCTCCCGCTGATAAATGATAAACATCCGTTTTGTGTGAAGCGCTGCAAAAGTTTGTATTGGAATGAGTTTTGGCCTACGGAGCTTGATAGCCTTGATTTGCTGGTAAGTCAGCTTTAATGATTCTCAGTTTTTTTAGATCACAAATATAAACAACATACCAATATTATATGGCTGTCATAGCTGGAAAGGACATAATGTCATTTTGTTCCAACTACGACAGCCACTTGCAACAATAGGAAATATACATTATATTTCATAAAAGAACAACTCAACCAGGTGCCTCAGAAAGAAGACCCATCCCCTAATGCGCCTTGCAGCAGATAATAGACACTACCGAAAATATTCTCAAATAGATCAAACACCCAGAAATACCTAAAAAAAGTTGAAGGTCATGTGGCGCCGCGTCGTATTGCAATCCACTGACTTGCAGCCAGAACAATCAAGCAGACGGGGTTTAAGCCCCACCAACACCTCTTGAGAGTCATGACGAGGGGTCATGGACTCGATTAGCGCTTAGCTACTTTTGCGATCCCAGTGCTTGGCGCTAAGCTGCAAGCTGACCTTCACCGTCATCTGCATTAATTTGTTATCACATTTTTACAGTGAAAGAGAGTCAGTCTGTAAAAAAAAATTTAATAAACAAACGTTGCATTGGTGCCAAAGATCTAAGAATTGCGAACACCACGTCGCAAATATTTGGTTGAAAAACTTGTCAGTGCTTGTGAAAAGCAGAAAATGTTGTTAAACTTTTCAAAAGCGTTGCCCTCATAAAATCTGCTTAATGCTGCTTTGCAAGCAATGTTTGCAACGTGGCAAAGTGGGAAAATGCTATTTGGCAAGCAAATCACAAACGATGTTTGCAACGTGGCCAAATGGCAAAACATGGTTTGACAAGCACCTCACAAACAGTTGGCGAATAAGATTTGCTTGTTTCGGCCACGGCTTTAGGTGGACTGTTTCACCTTCAGTAGGACTACCAATCATGGGGAGGGGGTACACGACTCGGGGATGGACGGGACTCTGCCGCCCGGTTTTCAGAAAGCTACCCATTTCTAATTGCCAAAATTTGCCTTCGTACCCACTTTTATGATGGATTTTGGCGAAAAATGCCCATATTTAACTATTTTTTTTACCGATTTCAGCCAAACCGACCCATGTTTAAGGAAAATCTGCGGAAAAATTACCCTTGTTTGGAGAATGTTGGGCCAAAAACCCATCCATTTGGGCGGCACATACCCGTACCCTCAACTTGTTATGTACCCCCTCCCCCCGGATCATTCCTAATAGACTTGGAACGAACAACTTTGATAGTGAAATTGATAGCTCAGATTCATGCTGCCCTTTAAGCTTTGTTCACACCAGTGTAAAAATGTGTTAGAATTTCCTAAACTCATTTTAAACGCATATCTAGTGAGTTTTCGCTTTCAAATGAAATCAAACGTGTTTGATTGGATCCAAATGATGTCGAAGGCGTCGAAAACATCTCGAAATTGAGACAAAGATAGTTTCGACTCGTTTTTCCTTTGCATTTTAAATACCTTATTTTTAACGCAAGTTACTTTAGTGTGAACCAAACTTTGCTCAACTTATTGACTGTTCTCAGTTGTTTCTCTAACAGACAATAACGCTAAAGATGGCGGCCGCGCAAAGCATGCTGGTAAAAAGCTCAGTGACACCACCTAACGACATGAAAATTCTGGTCTGCCGTTTCGACTAGCTAGCTGTGGTAAATTTAGGAGCAAGTAATCAATGTAAACAAATAGGAAATTTTGTGATTCGAATGCGAATCTTTAATTAAAACTTCAATTCGAATCAAAACTCTAGTTTTTCTGCTTTGGGAAGGTTTTCTTTCGAACCATGTTGCATTTGATTTAAGGTCGATTCGAATTCAAGTCAGCTAGACGAAACGGCAGACCAAAATTAGTGTGTCGTTAAGTGGTCGCCAGGGAGCTTTTTACCAGCATGCTTTGCAGCAAAACACTATGGAGTCTTTGGAGCCGCCATCTTTAGCGTTATTGTCTATTCCCAAGCGAGCTGTATGCTGAAAAGGTGCGAATAAAAGCTTTAAGCAAGGAAGATCAAAGGCTCCCGAAAAACAAATGCTTACAAGAGCACCTTTGTATCAACCCAGAATGTTTTATTATTTTCAGAATAATTTGACTCACAGTTGCCTAATGAAGCAAACATATCATTTTGGTCGATTATTGAGTTAACTATAGCATAGGC
>REGM01000054.1:1273185-1416242 GCA_004194415.1 Aurelia aurita | reverse complement strand
GTTTTGACGCAACTTTTACTATATGGTGATAAAGATCTCCCAAAGGACCTCAACAGAAATATACTCGAGTTGACTCTACATTACATCCACACAACTGGTCGATTCGATTAAGATCAACCATAAATCTAGATAAACGTCACTCAACCACCAAGTCCATTTTCGTAAAGTCTCTTGTCGCAGAGTCGCGTCCATCTATTCTTTTGTACGCCCGTTTCGCATTTGATGTTAGGCTTATATAGTTCAAATGACTATCCATCTCGTCTACACAACCCGAGCGATGGGGACCCTGGGCGGGGAACAATGACGGGGACGATTGTTGTCGTTGTTGTTCTCATGGCAGGGGTTCTTGATTGTTCAACATTATTATCTATTTTGGCCTGACGTCCAATGTGAAACCGGCTCAAGTATTTAATTGTAGAAAACAGTCTTTATATTTAGTATTTTGTTATTGTATGATTGTAATTAGTTGTATGTTAGGTTTATGTTTAATCCCAGAGGGTAGTCATGCTATTTTGCTCCTCCTGGTACCGTCCTCGTAGTGTAGTATAGTAGATTGTAGGTAAATTTAGTTGTAAATTTTTATATTGAATAGAAAAAAAAATCTGCTAGTGCCATTTTACGTTTCCAGGTTTATTCTTATTCTGGAGGTCTGATGCCATCTGCTATATTGCCATTTTACGTTTTGCATGGCTCCACCACTAGACTTAAAACAGAATATGGTCTGCCTGATTTTATGTGGTCTACACTTCTCTATTATTTTATTGGAACATATCGGTATTTATTAGAGACATGCACATTAGTACTAGATGTTGCACAAGTGCATTATGGAACAGTTGTAAAGGTATTGTCTTTATTGCTTGCACAGGTCATGCTGCGCCCTGTGCTAAGATTTAGGTATAGCAAAAATAATTTTTCGAATGGTGGGAAACACAGGCTTTTCGTATTTGGGTAGAGCAACTTGAATTATTTTTGGGGGGGGGAGAGTAAATATTTCAAGATGAACGTATTATTTTTAGAAACTTTTAATCAATTTCGAGTAAAGTAAACTAATGAAGATTTTTGCTCGAAATTTGATAAATGGGGGGTCATCAATTTGGCACCAGGAAGTGAACGTTTTTGCTGATATTTTGTGTGGATCTTTTTTGCTGGAAATCAGAACTTTATTTGAGAACACCCTACTGATAATTTGTCTGGATCTTTAAAAGTACTGATTTTCTTTTCTTCGACAAATGCAACCTATAATTAGCTTTAAAGCGCTTAAGAGCATTTTTAAATTTGTAAGAGGTTTTATGCAGTATAATAGTAGATTTAAAAGATTTGTATTAATAAACAATGCACCTTAAACGCTTATACAACAACTTTCAGTTTTCATTACTTGCTGTATGTATTTCATCAAAAAAACATTTGTTGAATTCAATAACTGATGAATTTTTTTGTTTACATTGCTGGATTGGGCAAATGGGCTCAGTCGCCTATTTTTAGACAAAACGATGATTTTTGCAGTTTTTTTAAAGGAAATATCAGACAGGATTTTCATATTTTTTTCCAAAATGAAAGCGCAGTTTTGAAGATAAATCATTGTACTTCACTGAGGAGCAAACCAAACATTCATATCTTCTACGATTGCTCGGATATAAGTGGATTTTTAACGGTCACTTTTTCGTGGCTTGGGTGAAGCCACCAAATAAATTGCAGAAAACAATGGACGAACAATGGATGACTGAGAGAGCAATAGCAAGGAAAATTGGAAACGCAGATTTTAGTCATTTTTACCTGGTTTTTTACTAGATAATCCCCAGATAATCATGACAACATTAAAAGCTACGGCAAGGAAATTATAATTTTCAAGAAATTTTTCACAAACTTGTTCCAAATACCAAGATAAAATAAGAGAACTCTTATTTCTCTTATATCTCTTAGTTCTCTTATTTTATCTTGTAATACTTGGGTATTTAATCAAGGGAATTTGAGGATTATCGCAAGATTTGGAGAGCAGACTATGATTAAACTCAATCTTCCACTCTAGCCATGCTATATCAACCAAGAACCCCCCTGCATGTTTATTAACTGCTTCAGAGAGAATGTTGAACAAATGAACTGCCGCGTTATTTATTACAATAATCGAAATTTCATAACACAATTTTCGAAAATTTGTTCTTCCATGCGGCGTGCTGTTTTACATCCGACAAGGGATTTTTTCTGTTAATTGAGGTCGAGCTATCAACTGAATGGTTAGTTCATGTTAGGGGCCCCCCATATTTTTGCGTGATGCGTTATTGGCCATATTTCCGTGCGTGAAATCGTGAAATCTCGATTTTTGGTGCGTGATTTCGTGAATTGAGATTCTTGCGTGAAGCGTGATATGAGAGTTTTAGTTGCGTTATGCCGTGAAACAGGCTTTGCCAATGCGTGAATTCGTGAATGAAATTCAAACTGAGATAATAGTTTTACAAGTTATCATTTAAAGTTCCATAATTTATTCTAACTTGGTAAGTAATAAACAAATTGTTCGATCTCAAGTCAGTATTGGCATTTCTTTGCGTCATAAAACGTAATCTCTTTTCGACTGACCGGATCCCTTCTATCATTTTGTTCCAGACCTCAGACCGCGCACCTTTGTTTTGCGACTTTTTGTAAAAAGCTACAACAACCAGTGGCATGACCAAGGGGAGGGGGAATGGGGGGCATTGGACTCCTACTTTTGTCAAAAGATGGTCTTTGAAATTCTTTCAAGAACAAGGTGAAAGCGGTTGGGTATAGGTAGGATAGGGTAAGAAGTTTCCGAGAAATACTGGAACGTGATTGGTAGAGTCGTTCTAAGCCAAGTAAAGGTTGGTGTCGTTAAAAATTTTCCTAGACGAACTATCACAGAATAGTGAAAGCTTCTGTTTTGGTGACAGGCTAATCGGATTGTGGGAAGCGTTCTAAGGCAAAGTAAAGAGTCTTTTGGCAAAAATTTTCCTGACGTTGGTGATTAATAGGAAACTGTGTGAAAAATGTCAAAGTTTCCAATTTAGCACTGGCAAGCATGGGATCGAGAAAGGCATTCTAAGCCAAAGTAAATAATTTTTACCTAAAAAATTTTTCTGGGGATGCTAATTGATGAAAACACTNCCCCCCATATTTTTGCGTGATGCGTTATTGGCCATATTTCCGTGCGTGAAATCGTGAAATCTCGATTTTTGGTGCGTGATTTCGTGAATTGAGATTCTTGCGTGAAGCGTGATATGAGAGTTTTAGTTGCGTTATGCCGTGAAACAGGCTTTGCCAATGCGTGAATTCGTGAATGAAATTCAAACTGAGATAATAGTTTTACAAGTTATCATTTAAAGTTCCATAATTTATTCTAACTTGGTAAGTAATAAACAAATTGTTCGATCTCAAGTCAGTATCGGCATTTCTTTGCGTCATAAAACGTAATCTCTTTTCGACTGACCGGATCCCTTCTATCATTTTGTTCCAGACCTCAGACCGCGCACCTTTGTTTTGCGACTTTTTGTAAAAAGCTACAACAACCAGTGGCATGACCAAGGGGAGGGGGAATGGGGGGCATTGGACTCCTACTTTTGTCAAAAGATGGTCTTTGAAATTCTTTCAAGAACAAGGTGAAAGCGGTTGGGTATAGGTAGGATAGGGTAAGAAGTTTCCGAGAAATACTGGAACGTGATTGGTAGAGTCGTTCTAAGCCAAGTAAAGGTTGGTGTCGTTAAAAATTTTCCTAGACGAACTATCACAGAATAGTGAAAGCTTCTGTTTTGGTGACAGGCTAATCGGATTGTGGGAAGCGTTCTAAGGCAAAGTAAAGAGTCTTTTGGCAAAAATTTTCCTGACGTTGGTGATTAATAGGAAACTGTGTGAAAAATGTCAAAGTTTCCAATTTAGCACTGGCAAGCATGGGATCGAGAAAGGCATTCTAAGCCAAAGTAAATAATTTTTACCTAAAAAATTTTTCTGGGGATGCTAATTGATGAAAACACTATTATAAAATTGTCAAAACTTCTACTTTAACACCGGCAAACATGGGATCGGGAGGTTTTTTAGCCAAAGTAGAGTGAGTATCCTCAAAAATTTTCCTGGGGGCTGCGCCCCCAAACCCCTGCACTTTAATACCTTCAGTTAATTTTTGCCTTAGTAAACACCGCTGTATACTACTTCTGTTACTTTGCGTTTTTCTGTCGTTTCTGTTGATTCATGGAGCTCTCAGTCATACTAACAAACAGTATACATTTAGAAGTCTGAAAACTAGCGTTGTGGTCCTTCAAACAGGCCGGGCGAGCATCAGCTGACGCAGAAATTGGATTTATTGCTTGCGTGCACGTGAAAAGCCAATTTTCCTGTGCGTGAATGCGTGAAAAGCTAAAATATGGTGCGTGAATGCGTGAATCACAACCCCTATGGGGGGGCCCCATGTTAGTCATATTGGACAGTTATGTCACAGAGGATCATATTCCGCTTCTTGGCTATGTCTTAGTGGTGAAAAGCGAGATTCTTTCCCCAAAAGCAGCACAAGAAATAACCGTCTTATTTTGAGTCGAAGGAAACACAGAGATTCCGACGAAAACAGCGCAGTGATAACTAACCCTCTATCTAACCTCGGTGTTTACGATATATTTCCCGCGCTTTTGCCAACCAACGGCAGCCATATTGGATCCCCATAGTTGTGCCGTACCACGTGATCAACCACGCATTGTAGCCCTCCTATTTCTATGGTTAGGAACCAACCGTTTCCGTATAGTTTACAAATTCAATCCGTGTCGGACGGACAACTGATCAACCATGTCGTAAACAACCCCAAGACAAGATCACAATACCTCTGTGAACTGCCCCCTTCAACTTCGAGCGGGATGCGCCCCTGATTTGGGCGCTTAAAATGTGTAGCAATCTAACATATCTCCCCTTTTTCCCCAGATATCGGCTCAGATACACAATAGATGAAATTGCAATGAAACTTCTTCGAACAACCCATATCATCGATATCCAACCCCCAGCTGAATGCGAAGAAGAAACCCTAAGGGAATCAGAGGCATACAGGACCTTACTGCAACGTCTAAACTTGGAATCGAATTTAAATCTTGCTGTAGGAGCGATTGTTGCTAATGAAATGAGAGATGCAGTGCTTGAACAGACGCAATTTACATGTTCAGCGGGAATTGCACATAATAAAGTGAGTACAGGTTGGCCCAAAGATAATTCTGATTTTTGAACAGTTACCAAAGCTCGAGTACACGTAATTTTTTTATAAGAAACCGCTTATAAGAAACTCAACTCTCAGATCGCCTAAAATTTAAGAAACTTCAGTACTGGGAAAAAATTCTTAGCATATTTTTACTTTATTTTCACTTGTTTCCTGTATCATATTACTCAGAAGGTACTTGAGTACTGACTAAACATTGGAAAGGCTTCAAAAACTGTTTCGAAATGTTCACGAGGTCATAGGTAGTAAACATGAAGATCGTTATGGAACCTTTAAGAAACTCGTAAGAAACTCTGAGTACTGGAAGTCTGATAATTTTTAGAAGCTTTCAGTACTGGCTAAAATTCTTAGTTTCTTATAAACAAAAATATATGTAAACTACAAGTGGAAAATCTTTTTTATTCTACAGTTGAGTCAAGGACGAAATTGATACCAGATATATGTATTGTCTTACTGTAAGCTGCAAATTCGTAATCTCCCTATATAAGAACCACAACTTTTAAAAACCTTTAGGCTAAAATGTTGGTTGGAAATTTTCTGTAAATTCGAGCCCAGCATTAAGAACCTTCGCTAAGCTAAGCTAAAATACTTGTACAGGTACGTACATGCGGGTTTTTACACAGTGCCATCAGTTTAAATATTTGTCCGGCGATGCGCAGCGAATATTTTGGTTTATGCGAAGGAGGAGAGAAAATGCGGAGGAATGAGCGAAGAAAAAAGCGGAGGAGAAGGGGAAAGAGAGAGAAGAAAGAAAGAATTCTTTCTTCATTGCAGATCGTGGGTAAGATTTG
Organism: Aurelia aurita; assembly: GCA_004194415.1. NCBI lineage: Eukaryota > Metazoa > Cnidaria > Scyphozoa > Semaeostomeae > Ulmaridae > Aurelia > Aurelia aurita. The sequence continues at coordinate 1,410,257 of REGM01000054.1, read as the reverse complement.
AAAAAGAAGAACTGAGAATATAGAAAATCCTTGTGTTTGAATTTAACCAATCAAAACCATATTCAGAACAAGTTTCAAATCGTGAAGAAATTGAGCGGAATTTCGCATCTTGGTTGTCTAAGACAACTGAACAACATTTCATTGCAATATTCCTATGTCATTTAAATATCCAAGTTTAAAATTGTTGCATATCATTTGCAGATTCTTGCAAAGTTTGTTGCTGGTATGAATAAGCCAAAACAACAAACTTTAATTTTCCAAGAAGACGTCCCACAGCTTTACAAAACAGTCAAAATTAAGAAAGTGTATGTACTTGTTATTTTAAGAATCTACTCTGTTTGCAAATTTAATCTGGCTTTGAATTGACAAAGAAAAGTGCAAATTTTTTTAAATTACAAAAATTGACTTCGTAAAGGACCAAATTGACCACAGGGAAACCAGATTAAAGACAAATGACGGATATATAGCGCCTAGTTTGAAAATAGAACAAAAGATGTCTGAGTGCCTTCATTGTCCAGTACATTTGATAATCTCTCGAGGTCATCAAATACAATGGAATACAATAGGCTATATTTGGATTGCCCAGGCCCCTGATTTAAGTCGCCTTATATCTCCGTCATTTGTCTTTAAGTGTTGATTTTTGGTAGTTTTTGTTATTTGGCAATTTTGTTCTATTTTTGTATTAAATCAACCTCCTGTTATTTTCCGTGATTCTATTGTGCTGCGCAGCGAACTTTACTGTCACGGAAAATAACACGGAAAATACAAAAATAGAATAAATTACCAAATAACAAAAACTACAAAAATCAACAGTTAATCTGGTTTCCCTGTGAATTGACCTCAAGGGCAATTGTAGTTTAACTCTAGGTGGATTTTACAGAGCTTCTTTTGGAGCAATGGATTTTATAAATCATCGTAGCTTTACTAAAAAAGCTATTTATTGTTACTTTATATATAAGTTTTTGATTCTTTATAAGATGAAATTGTTTTTATCAAATACATATGCAAAGGTTGAAAGCTGGATTTGATTGTCAGCTCTTGTAATCTCATAGTTTGATTCAATATCAGGTAGCCCTTAAAGACAAAAATTTCACTTGTTTATGACAGCAGCAATAACCTTTTTAACGCCAATAAACCTTGCTTCCATTTTATCGACAAAATGCTACTGATGATAATGTTTTCTTCCAGACGTCATCTTGGTGGTAAACTAGGCGTGGCCTTACAAGAAACGCTGAATATTGAGACAATGGATCAGTTAGCAGCTATCGATATTTCGGAGCTTAAGCGCTGCTTCGGAGACAAGACAGGGTGAGATTTTCTATATTTCATTTTCAATTTTGCAAAAGCATTATGCCCTGGCTAAACGAACAAACATTGTTTGCCAAACATTTGAGATTTGCTTGCCAAGCAAACTGTTTTCCTGTTTGGCTACGTCGCAAACATTGCGTGAAAAGCAAAATTTGTTGGGCAATGTTTTTGAAAATTTCAAGCACATTTGCTGCTTGTCACAACCAAAAAATGTTTGTCAAGCAGTGTTTTGGGACGTGGCCAAACGGAGAAACGCTTTGTTTAGTAAGCAAATCTCAAATTTTTGGTAAACATTGTGTGCTCGTTTGGCCAGAGCTTTATATTCGAAAGATATTTCTTTGAGGTATGTGAAAGATCATCAGAGACAGAAATAATTGCAATTTGTGCTGACTAACTGACTAACGGAATTATATTATAATAATATTGTGAAACTACACAGCTAATTATGAGATATCCAGAAGTTTAGAATTGTCAGTATTATCAATGTGCTTGTTTGAAATTGGAAATGTAAGTTTTTAGCTTGAATTAGCTTTTCTATTTGTAGCTATGTAAGTTGCCAGCGTAAAATATAATGATGATGATGATGATGATGATGATCGTATATTACTGGAACAAAACGAGGCGTACTTACATACTGCTGTATAAATGAGCGTATAAAACCCATGCACAAGAAATCTAGCCAAGTAGGTTTCTTGTGGGCTCAGCCAATAAAGTTTTTCTGTTCAGTGGTCATAGCTATAGGGTATATCATCCCCATATCATCGAAATCTTACGAGTTGTTCTCTTGATTATACTCCAACAGTGAATGGTTATATTGGCTGGGACAAGGTATCGACAATGAACCGATTCGTATTCGTCAACTCCCCAAATCTGTTGGCTGCTGTAAGAATTTCAGAGGACCCGATCAACTCAACAAAGTATCAAAAGTAAGTTTTAATCAATAAATCAATCAATCAACCACTTGACTTGATCAATCGATCAATCAATCAGTTTTTGTTTATAAACTGATTCATACTGTGATTAGTTGATGCGAGTAGAATCAAATTATTATATGGGTTATATCAAATTTTGAAAAACGTTCGGGAAAGCCTGCTGTTTGATTTCGATGAACACTCCATTTTTGTAGCCATAATCAACTACTTTCAGTTTCAGTTTATCCAAATGGCTAGGCCAGCAAGCACAAGTGAATCAACAAGGCACAAGGCCAATCTCCACGCCCCCACCAAATACCTCACCACTGGGAACGAGGCCATTATTGCTAGAGGAATTCGCAGGAAACCCGCACTATTTCTTCGGGTATTAACACCGCTTAAATATTCATTTAACCGATATTCAATCCTAGAACAAGCAACTTTATAACCTCTGAACATTATTTCCTGGGACAGGAATTGATTTGAGTTTGGAAATTTTGTGGATCTTGACGAAAACTCGGATCATTTCCACAATACCCCGTCGAAGAATGAACTATTTATCATAATCTTTCGTAGGTCTCATTCTGGTTAAGTCAGCTTGCATCAGAAGTGTGTGAGAGGCTACAGGAAGAAGTGGAAGTTGTGAGTATCATTTTATGGAATCAATATAACTTATTAACACTATTTAGTGCCATCTGCACCGCTTTATATGCAAGCACCGAGCGATTCTGGCTTAAGTAGAGTTTGGGCTTTCTGTTATTTTGGGGTTTGTTTGATTGCTATCAATTCTGAAAACGGTAGACTTGGTAGACTCGGAATTTGCGTTGGATTGACTCCGAAATTCTCAAAAGCGTATGTTCTGGAAAGCCTTGTGAACCTTTTGCTCTAAAAGGCAAAAGGTTTGGCAGACTTCGGCGAGATTCTCCTTTCGCCATGGTGAATCCAAAACCTATCGTTTTTTTAAAGATTTTTGTATTTGATTGGGAAATATATTTCGGTCTCTGCGAAGTCTACTGTTTTCGGAATTTGGTAGGTTTCCAACTACCAATTAAACAAACCCTTAATATGCCGTCCGTTATAAAAGGATGTTGTGCTCGTAAGAAGTTGAAATTTAATCGAATCAAAGAGTCTTGGAAGATGTTTGAAATGGCCGACTCAAATTCGGATGAAAGTTGTAACATTTGATTAGAGTATCTGGTGTATTTTTACAAGTTGAACATACTGAAATGTCATGGTTCTCTGTTTCAGAATAACAGAATGGCGACACACTTGGGTGTAACCTTGACTACAGCTAATCAAACGTCATTTTCAAGATCTTGTAAATTTTCAAAGATTGATCCTGAACACGTGATAGGCGATGCTTTGAGAGTGCTGCGCGAATTCAACACAAGTGATATTCCTGATAAATGGTCAGTGAGTTTTCATATTTATAGTTTGTCTCAAATTAGATGTCATGTGAAAATGCCCGCGAATAACAACAATTGAAGTGTTTTGCATGAGTAATTTTGCGTTATCGTAAATTTGACATTACATTTAATTTGAGACAGACTTAGATCCATCTGTTTTAATTTACTCACTGAGGCTTTGCTTTAACAATTGTGACAGACTTAGCGGCGACTAGGGACTGGGGCATGTCAAATTTGCGGATTAGACCGTGAATTATTGATTATTCCAGATTTCATGATATCCTTGTAATTTTGTATTATCCCTTCATATTGGGAAATTCGCGTAAACCGTTAGTAAAATGTTTGAAAATATGAGACGCTACAATGCAATATGCATAAAAGATGTTAGTCATAAGCTTGTGGAAATGCTTCACTTCGAAAAGAAGGAAAAGTGAACAGGATCGCTGGGTGACTTGCTAGTTGCCAGCTATGAGTTATTTAGTTTTTAGAAATTTCTGAGACCATAATTGTGACATGGGTGAAAAACTGATTTCTACTTATCCTTCTCAGTCTGGTATGAGAGGATTTAGTGAGTTTACCGAACATTCAGAGACATAGAGGACAAGGGACATGTGTCAGGGAACAAACTCGTAGAAATTTGTGACGGACGAACAATTGAAAACAAACTGTCGATTTTCGCAGTTTCAATTTTCAAGGCGGTTGTCACGGTTTTTTTCTTCTCCAACGATGACGATACGTACCCTTATCAATCCTTGTACGCAGACAAGTTACAGAAATAATAGTTTTCAGTTTTGGTGAACCCTAGAATCTAAGTTAAGGTCTTGGTTATTCATTATAGTATTTCCTTGAGCATCAATTGACGGATGTATGCAGTTAGGAATCTTCGAATGGAGAGGGTTTCTTGACTCGGCCCGTATCTGCATGGCACATATGCTAGCTCATATGGTAGCAATGTAAGATCATGTTGACACTCATCTCTATTTAGGGAGCCACCAATCACTTGCCTTGGACTTGTGGCCAGCAAATTTGAAGAACACAACAACACCAGCAGCAAATCGATCAAAGACTTTCTAGTTGCCAGTGGGCCTAACACGCAAAGCCCGCATTCTAAATCAGCATCAACATCGCTGAAAGGCGCTCGTAGTAAAGATTTGCAAGATCTGGGAACTGGTGTAAAAGGTGAGTCAAAAACTGCTAATAAGAATGATTTAAAGGCTAAACCAGTTGGCTTGCAGAGATTTTTCCTTGTTGCTACTAAAGGTTTAACATCGACTGAAACGTGTACGTATACAAATAGTGGCTTGACAAATAATATAGACAATGACATTGAAGTTGTTGAGGTAAGCAAACAATCACTGAAAGATGGTGAAAAAAAGAGAAAAGAATTCCGGAGCTTCTTCACATCGGTTGAGAAACGAACGAGTAGCAAGGATTCGGCATTGCAATTAACAGAGGGAGATGGAAGTGATAAAAACTGTGCTAGTCCGGTGCGTGAAAATGTAGTTTGTGGAACCAGTGAAACGCACACTGATATTACGTCGGTTGCTATTGGAATGGATACGAAGACTGATTGTAATGTATCTGAGAGCAATTTTAGGACACTCCTTACCGTTGGAGAAACACCGAGTAAATCAGAACTAAAACAAGCAAGTGGGGAAGCAGAAAACGCATCAAATACGAGCTCAATTATTAAAAACAGATCTAGTATTCAGGATAAATTTGTCGCTGGTGGATCCGAACTTCAAAATAGAAGTCAGTTTACAGAAGAAGATTTTGTCATTTGCCACAAGTGTTGTGGTAAAAGGATTTTGATATGGGAACTACCTGAGCACAATGACTTTCACTTTGCTCAAGACTTGTCACATGATCTAAACACAAGTACGAGTTTTTCAAACAGCCCGGCGGCGAAAGCAAAATCACCTCCGCGGAAGAAAACTAAACTTGCTTCATCTTCGATAGAGAATTTCTTCAAATCAAAATGATTTCTCAAATATCAAATGCTTATTTTAACATAATGATAGTATTTTAGAGCCTTTGATACGACAATTTTTTAACATATATGATAGCCTTTTTATTGATATTTTGAGACATGATATTTTCTGTTATCTTATACATGATAGAAGATTTTCTTTTCATTTAGAAACTTGGCAAACGAATGTGACTTGAAATGTTTAACGAAATTTCTTCGAAATACTCCAGTGGACAATCGTACTTGGGAGAAATAAATTATCTCAGGATTTCGAATAACTACGATTTCAAAATAATTCGAAATCTTGACATGATTCATTTCCCCTGATGTACGACTATGCACTAGACTATGTAGAAAATTTGATACAAAATATTTTGAAAAATCTCAATTCTCCTGCCGCAGAAAATTGTCTTGACAAGGGTAGTAAAATGAGCAAAATGGGCCTAAATTTGTATTTATTGTGGTTTTTATGCAATCTGATTGGGTTCAATTTCACTGGGTTATTGATTTGCGCTGCGGAGCAGCAGCTAATCTTTAAAATACCCTCCAAAACAAACTCAAGGTATAGCGCGGATGGCTGAACATTGATAACGCTAAACAATAGATAAACAATGGTTCAACTGCGATATGCTGGCTTATGTTCAAATTTACGCATGGAGACGCAAAACAAACACCTCCGACGCAAAGCTCGATTTTTCATATGCGTACGCACAGATGCGACGTTCAGAACAAGCATTTACTATTGTTTGTTACAAGTTTGGTTGTTGTGCAACTTCAAGGGAAGTCGATTCGATTGTCGAAGGGCCTTCCTATCGAGATCCTCGTGGAAGCCCTAAAGGAAAGGCAGAGAAGCGAAGTAGAAGCGATCGAATGTGCGTGATAGTTAATACTGAAAGTTCAATGTCGTGAATTTTGAAGGCAATTTTCCTTACCTTCTGGAAAGACGGTAGCATTTCCGTACATTTGCTGTGCTCGTTGACAGAACTCGACAAGGAAGATGCTGATTTTTACAGTGCAAGGTTGAGATTTTATGTTGGCCCTGATACTCACTTTTCGTGCAGTTTATGCCCCTACTCTGACCAGTAGTGAGAAGCTGCAAACTCTAGCCAATGATGGATCTTTTTCAGAAAATTCAAACTTATTATAGGCCGTGTTTACACGAATGTTGAAATAGTGAAACGTAAACACATTCCATGTGATTGTTTGATAAACAGTTGGACTATTGTTAGATTCATTTCAATTGAACATTGAATTGCTTGCCTATTGAAATTCTGTCAATTGAGGCAGCTTAAAAGGCGGACTCAAAATCAAGGTCGTAGATCCGGATAGGAGACTGTATTTGAAAAGAATTAAGTTTAATTTTCTAATACTAGCAGATATCTGTCGCAAATCTTAAGATAGCAATATCTCTTGTTTCAATTTAACCAATCAAGATTTGACGTCCGTGCTGAGGTTACATTCTTTCATCACCGTTCAGAAGAAATTCAAGAAAAAAAAGCAAATTTTGTAACGAAATTATTACGCTGAAAACTTTTCTAATTCAGTTTATTTAAAGTTAGATTCACAATTACTTAGAATCACAAGTTCTCACCTAATCTTTGCTCAACAGACATCATAGTATGACCTAGACTTAGATATCATAGTAAAAGTATAGTATGTTCATCATACATATTGATTCTTGCTTAAATCTTAAATTTGGTCTTATTTATTCTTCCTCCAAGCATCTCTTCGCATTTTGTGCATTCCTTGTACAGGCATCTCGTGAATGGTGGGCACTTCGCACTCTCCTCCGCAGAGGCTTAAAAGGACGCACGCAAAAGGACGCACGCAAGATGAGTATTTTCTTTCCTTCCTTTGCCTCTGCGGAGGAGAGTGGGCACTTCGGTTCATTGCTGTTGCTTGTACATTTGACGATCTGTGGGGCAGCCAATTCAGCTTGTTCTCACTTGTGGTGGGTTTGGTTGTTACTGCCAATTGCCACATACATCCACGGGTAAACGCTTCATTAGTATCATAATTATCACATGTAAAGTTTATGGTTTCTGTGTATTGTTGGCTCTTCGTCCACTGCTTTGACAGTGAGTTTGAAATTGATGTAGAGACTTCTACGCCACCAAATAAGACCCCAGCTTCAATCGTGGAACTGATTTCCATTGACATTTCCTCTGTGACTGTCTCTGAATAGCTGACCATGTTGCGGATTTGTTGAGTGACTTTGCCATTCTGGTTGCAGCCCACCATTGTCCATTTGGAGTCAGGCGTAACCCAATTTTCGTTGACGCATTTGAATCTTTGGTCTGGCAATCCTTCGCATTTGTACGTTAGAACGTTTGCACTTTTCCAGCTTCATTTCCTTCCACATCTAAACATTGGCCTGACTTGGTGTTACGGAAGGAGCAATATTCTCCTTCGCAATATTGATTTAATCGCGACCACATCTGATCTTTTGCTCCTCCACAGGGGTGAACAACGACGTTGCCAGACCCAGAATCTCCTGTAACGTCTAAACAGAACCGGGACTTACCTACCAACAATTTCTTATGATAGTTTCGTATTTTTAATGCTCTAAATGAGAAACTTAATTTCTTACAAGAGAAATTTCATTGTCACCTGTGTGTTTTGAAATGCATTTTGCTTGCACAGGCTTGAAATCGAAGAATGCAGACTGCATTTGCACAGCTGTTACATTCTAGCATCTGCTCAATATGAATTGCACTTTGTACTATTTCCCGTAAAATCATTTTTCAATAATAATGTACCAAAAACGTCACTCTAAAGCAAAGGAAACCCGTTGGTGACTCATGGAAACAGGCTACAGAAAGTTTTGTACCATGTCGGTCAAGTTCATCCCAAATCATCCGTACCTCGTCTAGTAAGAACGCAAGAAAGACAAATTACAACCTGCGTTACAAAATTGATTTAACAATGGGTGCATAAGCGTAGGGGAAGATAAAATCTGGGGGGGCTGCCCGATAAAATTCCATTGTTTACCAAAATTTTTGCCCGACTTAGGGTGGATTTTTGCCCGAAAAAGGCTGATTTTGGTAAATTTTTCCAACGTTGGGGGAGTTGCAGCCCCCCCAGCCCCCANAAGCAAAGGAAACCCGTTGGTGACTCATGGAAACAGGCTACAGAAAGTTTTGTACCATGTCGGTCAAGTTCATCCCAAATCATCCGTACCTCGTCTAGTAAGAACGCAAGAAAGACAAATTACAACCTGCGTTACAAAATTGATTTAACAATGGGTGCATAAGCGTAGGGGAAGATAAAATCTGGGGGGGCTGCCCGATAAAATTCCATTGTTTACCAAAATTTTTGCCCGACTTAGGGTGGATTTTTGCCCGAAAAAGGCTGATTTTGGTAAATTTTTCCAACGTTGGGGGAGTTGCAGCCCCCCCAGCCCCCATGGCTCCTACGCCTATGACGATACGATAAGAGAGAATACAACAAAAACAATACTTAAGGTGCACCAAAAACAAAGTATGTTTCAGAAGTGTTTGCACTTGGAATTTTGAAATAGATTTGAAATTTGTCACAAGGCTATTGTGAAGTTGACAGAAACAATTGCCCAGAGTCAAACAATTGCCCAGAGTCAAAGGCCTTGCCAGCAGTCCTTTGGTACTCTATTTGACAAAGTTGTGTACTTTTCAAACAACCAAAACTGGATCAATTTTTCTGTGACGCAGAACTGAAGTGCCATAACTTTTGAAACGAACTTTAGTTGCATAAACGAAAGCAAATCATTCCAATCTGACCAGGATACCATATCTGGGTAAAACTGTTCTTTTTATAGCATAAAAATGTTTCTAAAACGTGTTTACAATGACATTTCTCGACCTTTTCAATAACAATTACAAGCGTACATTTATAAACTTACCCGGTAATATATATCAGTGTCAAGATTATATTGAGCTACAAAAAATTTGAACCTCCATTCATAAAAACTGGATTCGTTTACACTTCTACAAAACCTGTTCAGTTTCAAGTGCAAAAAACAGTGTTACAGTTAATTAGAATACATTAATATAAGCGATGATTATATGCCACATTCCAAATGGATACGTCCACATCTTGCCGCAACTACGAATTTAAAAATTATTTGATTAATTGTACTGGCCGTTGCTGGAGATTGGGGTACAGTAAATCCCCGCATATAAGAACCTACAAAAGTAAGAACCTGCATGCTGATTTTCCTAAATTATGCACCTCGTAATTAAGAACCTGTTTCAGTTTGATGAAAAGAATATGTTCTTATTACAAGAGCAATAAAGTTGATTTTTTTTATCGTCCTTATTAAGTTCATTTTGTCACAGTTGGCTGTTAAAATCTAAACCTCCTTCCCTGCTTTTCGTAAGCTTAGAATTAGTTATCAGGTCCTCAGTAACATTGCCAAAACAAATACCAGGGAAGAAAATCTCTTTTTGATGACTTCTAAAAGGTTTACACAAGGGACCCTGTGAATGAGAACCTTTAAGAACCTTTATACCCTTAAATTAATCTAAGTACCTTTAAGATAAGAACCTCATTCAATCTGGCTCTCAAAAAAGTAGGTTCTTATATGCAGGGATTTACTGTCTATGATAAATGTAGGCGAAATAGTTAAGATAAATTCATTCTTCGAACTTTTCATTCTTCAGTCCAACTTCTGGCTGAGCATAAGGATTGTAACTCAGTTTGTACGAATTCTTGCCTTCATCCATATCCAGTGAATTTCTTTGTTTTCGACGTTTTCTTCCAAGAATGAATAAGACAAACCCAATAAGGACAACAGCAACTATGGCAATCGGCAACACAATTTTCAGCACATTGTCTGAAAGGGAACAGCAAAAAAAACGTAAGTTCAATGATATTACATAAGGAGAGAGTTTTCTCTAGTGAAGATAGTTCACTTAAAGAAACTTCTGTGAAATCATGCATATCAGATTTCGTATCTAATTTTAAAATTTTCAATTTAATAATATTTCCGCAAAAATTCATCTGAAAGTTGATTGCATAATTTTATCTATTTTGTGTGGAAGTTGAAGAAGAAATGAACAAGAACCTCGAGATGATTCAACTTCGGAATAAAAAATGTGTCAATTCTTTAAACTTCACACATTAAAAACTCACACAATCATTTAAGTTCACTATTATTTTTCATTTGAGACGAAAAACAGTTGCTGATCTGTTGGGGGTTGGTAACTCCAATATATGATGGTACGGGATGTGCCATTATCTAAAAGGGTTGTTTTTCGGCATCAAAATTTTTTGGGAAGTATCATTTTCAGCATCTCCAGTGACTTCAATAAATTTAGAGGTATCAGTATTAAGGATTGCAACTTATTAATGTCATAAATTGTGATATGATATAATTTTTTACAAGTTGATAAATTATGCGCTAATGTGTTGTACTCTTTTGGGTGCTTTACCATATAATTTTCGTATATTGTTTATGACAAAGTGAATAAATGTTGTGCTACGATTTCATGGTTCAAAATGGAACACTTCTAATAAATCAAAATCTACAAAACATACCGTCTTTCTCTTTTTGTTTACAAACACCTCCTTTCATTTCGTCTCCATGATTGCATTCGCATTTGTAATTACTTGTACCTTCTGGTACACATCTGGCACTCTTGTCACAATTATGACCACCAGCTTGGCAAATGTCACTCACTACAAAATGATATAAAAATGTTATTTTAACGGCAGTTGTATGTGTGATGGAATTTTGAAGCAAACCAACTGAACTCTGCTAGTGTTATTAAAGACCCATGGCTAACCATGATCTTTTGCACGTTGAATGACAAGCAAAACAAAGAGAGCCTCGGCCAGAAACGACTTTCATATCATATAAAAGTCTACTTTGGGGCCGCAAAGGATCATGGTTAGCAATGGGTTTTAAGCCCACTTGCCCGAATGACATTTCTCCGTGATATGGCTCTGCAATTTTTTATTTGATTCGAACGCATGGTTGTAACCTTTTTTCTCTTCGGACCAATCATTCAAACTTTACTTACTTTGATTTTGCGGTCTGCTTGTCGTAACGCATGGTCATCACATTTTTTCTCCTAGAGGTCAGTTATTAGTAATAATAAATTATTCAAATCCTACTCACTTTGAGCTTTTGGTCTGCTTGTCTTGTTGGGTTTAAATAATGCGAGTGCAGGATCATCTAGTGCGGCAATTGATGCATTTTGAACAACAGACACTGTCACATTTTTAACAGCAGCATCCACAACTACATCATAATCCACAACAATACTTCCTTTTCTAATATCTTTAACACGAATTGCAAAACATCCAAAAATATTCGAACATACTGCAATGTAGAGTGCATTCTCTAACTCAACTGCTTTCGCTTTGAATGCTTGTGAAGCTTTATTTTGATAATTCTGGTTATAGACCTCTTCGAATTTCAGCTCAACCACTTTGAATACAGTGACCTTTATATCAACACATGCGTTGTTTTTCATTATCTGAGTGACTTGGCTACATTTGCAAACTGCGCCAGAGCCTGGTACATTGTTGCACTCTGCTTTGGCTGGGCACGACTTGGTTTTGCATGCATCTGCAGAAGAAAATAACATCTTTAAGAATGTTTTAAAGTTGATTCTTTTTAGAAAATAAATTGCAACAAAGTTGACATTCCGGTTGACATTCCGGTTGACATTCCGGTTGACATTCCGGTTGACATTCCGGTTGACATTCTAATGGTATTCAAATGTTTGGACCAGATTTTCATATTTCTTATTTAAAAAAACAACAAAGAAATTAAGCGAAGACATTTAACCAATAGATTTAACAAATAAACATTTTTCCAGAGAAATAAACTGCGCTTACCATAGCAAACTGTTCCATTTCCAGCGAACCCAGGTTTGCATCGACAATAGTATGACCCAATAATACCAATACATCTTGCATTTGACGTGCATGTAGCTGAACTGCAACCAGCAAAAGCAACGCACTTGTTTCCATCAAAGCGTTTGCCACTGCCACAGAGAGCTCTTAGAAAATCCAAAACATTGAACGTTGCAAGTTTAGTCTCAGACATATCGATAACTGTGCTTAATGTTGATAGTTGCATATTCTTTACTTCATTATAATATTCCTTCGAAACACCAAGTATGCTGGTCAGGGTATCCACGTCGTTGGTGGACCAAGAGCCATATTTCTGTAATTGTGATGGTGTCAGATCTTTCACTGCTGTTTTTAATTGTGTTGAAATTTCTTGCAAAGTGTCAACAAGACGGCTATTCTTAATTGGGCTTGCCAGCAAGAAATCTGACAGGCCCAGTGGTGTAAATTGCTCCAACATCGTAGCAGATCTGCTCAATTTCAGAAGCACGTCAATGTCTTTTAGCTTTGTTTTGGTCATGAGGCCCATGGACGTAGCATTCAACTTAAAAAGTTGTGCAAATTTCTGGCTACTGACTCGTGAAATCCTATTCGCAAAAGTGACGATGGTTGTATTTTTAAGTTCGCTCGAACCAATGTGATAGATTCTTATAATATCACTGATCTTGATTTTGGACAAGTACCCAAGACTTTTCACAACCGGCATGTTATTATCACTGGGTGTGCTAGGCAACGCCATAACTTTGTTCCTGTATGTGTACAAAAACGTGTCTTGCATTTCCATGTAATAAGTCATTTTCAGACCGTCCTGCATCTCAATGATTGCATCAGCCACTTTCATACGGAGTGTGTTAAGCCGGGTGAAATTTCCTGCCATGAACGACTGAAGGTTGTTTGCGTCATGACTTGAAAAAGGTATTCCATATGTTGTTTCATAGTAAGATGCTGCAGTTCCGTTTAGTATTGTTGCTATGCGATTCTTTAGTAATGGATATGCTCCTGTCAGATAAGGTCGTTTTTCTAACTCAGCACTTGTCATGTTGACGAACACAGCAAGGGGTGAATTTGCTATCACTTGTGGCATCATTAATAAAACGGCTTGAGTTTTCTTGGGGTCATCAAGGAGTACAGCATTTGAAAGGTAATCAGCGACTGTATAGTTGTGATTCTTTACAGCTAGTTTAACGGGGCCGTTGGCAATAATTCCATATAATTTCTCAAGACTTTTAATGCTATTAGACTGGAGAAGATTGAGCAATGCTTTGGATGGCAATGGATGCATTGAGCTGAGTGCCAACATAATAGTTGGTGTGGTGCCAATGATCTGAAGCAATGTCATATTCAGCAGTTGTTCCACAGGGATCTGTCTTGTGCCTGCTGATTGGAGGAGGGTCATTGCGGTGTTATTCCTTAATCTTGTTCTTGTGTCTGCAATAATCTTATCAGCCTGACCTAACATATTTCTGAATGTAATCCCTAATGCTTCTTTAGCTGAGTTTCCATCAAGAACTGCAGATGCAAATTTTGATCTTGAGTCGAGAAGTTGTGAATAAACACCCATTTTAACAATCTCTCTTACATTGCTCATAGAAATGTTTTTGAAATGCTCTTGTATGAAGTCTCCAGTTGTCTTGGATAAAATCATTGGCAAGTATTTCTTTAAAATCACATAAACATCAGTTAGATAGTTACGTTTTTCAAGGACTTTATCAGTAGTGTTTAGAAGCTTTGCAATTGACTGGTTACCGAAAGGAAGCATCCGCCTTACATGAGAATAATATGAAGGCTTGTCTAACTCAAAGGCTGCCAAAATAAAACTTTCTGGTGAGAATTCGTAGTTTCTTGCAACCAACTTCGGTACATTAATGAGTAGAGGGTAGGCCTGTTGTAATTCCAGCAGTGTGCTGTTTCCGAACAATGAAAGCAATGATCTCGACGGTTGTGTTGGAAAGAATGCCAAAAGTCCTAATTGTATCAACCTCTGTTCAGTGGCCCCAACGACCTCAAACCATGTTTTGGTGAGCAGTCCTTCGATCTGCGTCCCTTTAGATGCAGCAATCGCAGTGAAATTTGTTGTCAATGTAGCTAAAATAGAAATTATTGCATTTAGAAATATTGTAATTTTGAAGCATCCTCTCTGAGCCATATCCCTTATCTGGTTATGAGTACTAGGTATACAAAGGTATACAAAAACAAGTATTGGTAGTGTTGCTGCTGTTAGTGGTAAGTAGTGTTGGGCGCGCTGGCCTACCAATCTCAAGGCTGGTTATTCGAGTTGAGTGTTGGCTTTGGGAGTTGAGTGTCATTGCCTTAGATTGTAGTTGAGTGCCATTGCCATAGCATTAATAGTTTTTTTAATAAGATTTTGTAAAACTTTTATAGCAATTCTGCATCCAAATTTCTCTGCCAAAGTTCCTTTTTAGACAGGTTTTAAACTGATGGATTGGGCCAGCAACGGTAAATAAACCTTAATACAAAACATGTTGAATCAAAAGTAGAGTCAGTACGATGACGGACAACGTCATCTGACCCTGACCTTTATGCTTGGACCTCGCATTCAGGTAGAGGAACAAACACGTGTTTTAGTTTTGTAGTTGTGTTGTCGTGAGACTTCAGGCCGTGGCTTGGAGAAACGAAAAAGTATCGAAATTTATCAGCTGAAACCGTGGGGATGAGTTGGGTATACCAAGACAAATCAGTATGAAAATTGATCAAACAGCTGATAGTAGCAAAGGCTACCAAACGCTAGACTGGTTATCCAAGTCCCTTGTATCCCTGCAGTGAACCTTCCTCCACAGGGACCCATAATGGAACAGTGAAAAAGATGACCCTGCCTAGGCCCATTCTCAGCTACCACCTCCCAGAAACGGCATGCAGCAAAATCCTATTCAGCACACAGTTAATGACGAAAATGTAGCATAGGTAAGCAGTGTAAAGTTCACATTATCGATTGAAGCGTGAATCAGCATGAAATTCGTCGAATCTTGTGAACTGGTTGCCCACAAATGATATTGAGGGGAGGGCCTAAATTGGGTCAAGTTTTTCAGAGCAATATTAAGAGCCTCTGTTGACCAAAGTGATATCATTCAAGTGAAAGAGCACAGGGAAACAGGGAACTCGTGTAATAAGCAGGCGCGGATTAGCCCACCGGGATACCGGGCGAAAGCCCGGTGGGCCCCCCCCCCAATAAATTACAGCCGTAAATTGCTTTATCTAGTTTAGTTTATCTTTATTAATTTATCAAGTAATTACAAATAGCTATCATTATCAAGTAAAACCAAGGATATCTCTTATCTTAGTTTAGTTGTAGCTGGTCCGTGCCCCCTAATTTTCTTGAGATTCTTTCAATAATTGAGGAGAAACATGAGAAAATGATTGAGCATAGATTTGGTGGGGTAAAATTTCGCAAAATTGTCGAAATTTCGTTTTACCAATGGCAAACATTGGAACGAAAGAGGCGTGCCAAGCCAAAGTGAAGAGTGTGCCCCTAAAAATGTTCCTATTGGTGCTGATATATAAAAAGGTAACTACAACATTTTTTAAATTTCCATTTTGGCAATGGCAAACATGGGGTCGGGAGAGGAGTTCTATGCCAAAGTAAAGGGCGTGGCCTTTTTTAAAAATTTTTCGGAGGCTTCGCCCCCAGAACCCCATTTTCATAAATCCAAGCAGTGGCATGGCGACAGATGGGGATGGGGGACAGTTGCCCCCTCCCCACTTCTGTCACAAGATGGTCCTCGAGATTCACAGAATCACAGAATTGTCAAGGTTTCCATTTGGGGGCAGCAGTGAGAAGCATTCTAAGACAAAATAAAAACTGTTTTCGCAAAAATATTCGCAAAGGTGGTGATTCATAGAAAACTGTTACAAAAATGTCAAAGTTTCCAATTCAGAAACGGTAACCATTTGATTAGGAGAAGTGTTCACAGCCAAAGTAGAGGGTGTGTCCTCAAACAGTTTTCCAGACCCCCTCATTTTAATACACCACCAGTTAATTTGCCCTGGCCACGGCGCTGAATCCAAGCTCGTAATAATCAAGACGAGGCTCTGTAGTGTGCTTACAGTCGAACATTTAGACCAAGTTGTTGTTAGAGAAGTATCGATAGAGAAGTATCGATAGAGGAGTATCGAGAACAGGTTGTTGAACACAATGATAAGCTCTGAAGCCATCATTGACGCAGTTTGTGGCAGGTCCTAAGAACTTCGTAGAATTTTTCTTAGATATATTTTCGCATATTTTCCAGGACAAATTAGAAAGCTGTGCATTACTTTAAAAGCATGTACTTCATGTAAAAGTTTTGTTCAAGTAAATAATGTGTTTCTTTTGTCAAAAACGTTACTTATTCTGTACTAATCCCTTGTTTAATACACCTCTTACTAGAAGTTAGACTTTTTATTAGAAGATAGTTCAATTGACCTCGGCGTAAAGGCGGCCCCTTGAAAGAGAATGCCCGGCCCTTTTTTGAGAGCTAATCCGCGTCTAGTAATAAGTCTAAGAAACACTTACCTGAAATAGCATCTCTGGTTGGAAGATCTGCGACACATGAAGTCCCATTTCCGCTGAAACCAGCTTTACATTGACACATAAAATACCCAAGAAGATCCGCACATCTTGTGTTTACATCACAGGTCGATTGCATTCTGCATCCAAAAGCCATCACACATTTCATTCCATCGAAACGCTTACCATTACTACATAAAACTCTGTTTATTTGAACGACACTAAATTG
The DNA here is from genome assembly GCA_004194415.1 of Aurelia aurita. Taxonomy (NCBI): domain Eukaryota; kingdom Metazoa; phylum Cnidaria; class Scyphozoa; order Semaeostomeae; family Ulmaridae; genus Aurelia; species Aurelia aurita. The sequence goes on along the minus strand of REGM01000054.1, from coordinate 1,393,096 downwards.
TGAAATGTCTGCAATCGAGACATTGGTGACTTTACTTATGGTTGATAATGGAAGTTGCTTCGCTTGGCTGAAACGACTTTTGTCCACTTTCAAAACACGAAGTAGTTTGTTTACATCTGACTCGCTCCAGTTTCCATATTGCTGTATCTTTGCAATCGTCATATCAGTCAATGATGTTTTCGTTGCATTGGCAATTTCTCCAACAGTTTCAAAAAGACCACTTGTTGATTTTGGAAGTTTTTCCAAAATCCCTGAGATCACAACTGGTGTCAACATGTATACACTTGTATTGCCTCCATCAATTTTCAAAACTACATCAATATCTTCTAACTTTGCTTTATTTAGCAATCCCAATACCCGACTGTCCATTTTAAATGTTTGTGCAAATTTCTCCTTGCTCACTTTCGATATTCTGTTAGCAATACTGACCAATGTTCCTTTCTCTACCAATCGGTCGTCTAATTTGTTTTCCTTGGTGATCATCCCAAATGTCGCATATGTAGAAAGGTACACTAAACCATTGACAATTGCTTTATTTGAATCAGTTGGTGAATCTGGAAGTGCCATCACCCTTGCTTTGTATATATTTAGGAAGCTTGTCAGCACACCCATCCCAGACAAAGCATTGCAGGTGAGTCTAGTTCGATTATCGAGCGCATTAGTTTTGATCGTGCCATTTCTAGATCTGTAAAATTCTTCCCAGCAAATGCTTGCATTTCAGAAAGATTCATTTTAAGAATAGTTTGATAATAATGCTTAGCAGTTTTGTTGATCAATGTAGGCAACATTTGCTTCAATAATGGATACACATCAGTGAGGTAATGTCGCTTAGATAATGGCATGTTAGTATTATTGAGCAGTGATCCAATTGGCATACCTGCAGTTGCTATAAGGATTGCCTTTAAACTGGTCTCAGTTGCGTTGGGTGTATCGTAGTAGTAAGCTATATAGAAATACATTCCAAGTGTAACATTGTACTGCTTGTTGGCCAATGCTGGCGCCCTTTGAATGATACTGTAAGATTTTCCAATATCTGCAATGCTTGTTGTGTTCATTATGCGAAGAAATTCCCTTGAGAATATAGGAGGTATTAGTCCCATACCTCTAAGTAGATTCAATGGCGTGCCAATGATTTCAAACCACGTCTTCTTTAGCAGTTGAGGCAATGTTGTATTTGCTTTTGCAGCAGTCATACCGAATGTCATTTGGGTCTTTTGTGTGTACATCAAATACGATTTCGTCACAGCAGCTGACATTTCCAATAATTTCAATGATACAATCTTAGAATATGAAAACATTGCGGTAGAATTAATATCCAGCAAAACGTTTGCAAAGTCAAATCTTACCTTTTCAAAATCAGAGAATATTTTCTTTCCAACGATTGTTTTCAAGGCATCCAGGGAAAGACTTTTGAAATAGAGTTTGTAATATCGTGCAGCAGTTTTTTCGAGCAGCATTGGCAAATTTCTTTTGAGTAATGGATAAATATCGGTAAGATAATTTCCTGTATTGATGCGATCCGCTGATACATTCAACAGCGATGCAAGGGATGCATTTCCAATGGGAAGATGAGGCAATATAGATGCCTTGGCGCCTGGTTGGTCATAGGTTATTGCAGTACTCAAATATTCCAATAGGCTGTACTTGAAGCTTGGTAGTTTCATTGTAGTAATCAGAGGGTATGATCTTCGTAAACTGGCGATGCTATTGTTCGTCAATAAACTGATGAGAGCCGGTGATGGCTTAGGTGTAAGTTGAGCTGTTAGGCCAACTTCAGTCAAGCGTTTCTCAGTTGTACCAACTAGCTCGAACCAAGTACTGAGAAGCAATTCTTCAAGGGAAATCTTACGTGAAGCAGCGATGTCGGTGAACTTTTTCTGCATTTGTTCTGCAATATAAATAAAATAGCATATTAAAGCAATAACCTCACAAAGTACTGTTTATAAAAGGAACCTTTGTATGGCTCACGGACCTTCAATTTCTCAAGGCAGTTACCGTTGTAAAGACAGGACATCCTGGGCACAAGCGGAGCTCGACTTCATAGTTCTTGAATCCAAAAGCCCTGTCTCGAATGGAAGAAACTAGAGAGGATCACCCTGAATAGAAGAAGCCAAATGACTTAAACTATCCTGAATAACTTATATCAAATGCAAAATGGCCGTCTCTTTGGATCTCAGAATGTAGATTTTGGGCTCTGTTGGAATACAATATATTTAATTAAAAACAAGAAAACTATTATAGGAAACAAATAATTCCGTGAATTCTTGAAATGTTTCCCTTGATTTAAAAGTGGATGGCTCCTAAAATCCTTCAGCATTTCTACGTCAAATGTCTTTCTAGATTCTAAAATTATCGAGATGAGAAGAGTTAGATTTTAAACTTGCTAATCACGAAACAGAAGCAAAGACTTACGAAGGTAGTATGAAGCATCTTTAGGTTGCCCTGCATTGCAAATCTTTCCANAATCTTACCTTTTCAAAATCAGAGAATATTTTCTTTCCAACGATTGTTTTCAAGGCATCCAGGGAAAGACTTTTGAAATAGAGTTTGTAATATCGTGCAGCAGTTTTTTCGAGCAGCATTGGCAAATTTCTTTTGAGTAATGGATAAATATCGGTAAGATAATTTCCTGTATTGATGCGATCCGCTGATACATTCAACAGCGATGCAAGGGATGCATTTCCAATGGGAAGATGAGGCAATATAGATGCCTTGGCGCCTGGTTGGTCATAGGTTATTGCAGTACTCAAATATTCCAATAGGCTGTACTTGAAGCTTGGTAGTTTCATTGTAGTAATCAGAGGGTATGATCTTCGTAAACTGGCGATGCTATTGTTCGTCAATAAACTGATGAGAGCCGGTGATGGCTTAGGTGTAAGTTGAGCTGTTAGGCCAACTTCAGTCAAGCGTTTCTCAGTTGTACCAACTAGCTCGAACCAAGTACTGAGAAGCAATTCTTCAAGGGAAATCTTACGTGAAGCAGCGATGTCGGTGAACTTTTTCTGCATTTGTTCTGCAATATAAATAAAATAGCATATTAAAGCAATAACCTCACAAAGTACTGTTTATAAAAGGAACCTTTGTATGGCTCACGGACCTTCAATTTCTCAAGGCAGTTACCGTTGTAAAGACAGGACATCCTGGGCACAAGCGGAGCTCGACTTCATAGTTCTTGAATCCAAAAGCCCTGTCTCGAATGGAAGAAACTAGAGAGGATCACCCTGAATAGAAGAAGCCAAATGACTTAAACTATCCTGAATAACTTATATCAAATGCAAAATGGCCGTCTCTTTGGATCTCAGAATGTAGATTTTGGGCTCTGTTGGAATACAATATATTTAATTAAAAACAAGAAAACTATTATAGGAAACAAATAATTCCGTGAATTCTTGAAATGTTTCCCTTGATTTAAAAGTGGATGGCTCCTAAAATCCTTCAGCATTTCTACGTCAAATGTCTTTCTAGATTCTAAAATTATCGAGATGAGAAGAGTTAGATTTTAAACTTGCTAATCACGAAACAGAAGCAAAGACTTACGAAGGTAGTATGAAGCATCTTTAGGTTGCCCTGCATTGCAAATCTTTCCATCACCAGTGAAACCAGCTTTACATCGACATAGATATGATCCCATTATATCATGACATCTTGCATTTGAAGTGCATACCGACGGTGATAAACCGCATCCATTAAAGGAAACACACCTTGTTCCATCATATCGTTTTCCCTTGCTGCATACAACTCTGTTCATCTGAATAACACTGAACTTCGCAATTTCCTGTAATGATGAGTTAATAGCCGCACTAAATGATGACATGGATAGTCCTTTCACACTATCAAAATAGTCCCTTGGGATCCCAACAGCACGCAGCAATTTGTTCACGTCATCTTTGCTCCAGTTTCCATATTGCTGTATCTTCGCAATCGTCATATCATTCAATGATGTTTTTGTCGCATTGGCAATTTCTTCAACAGTTTCAAAAAGACCACTTGTTGATTTTGGAAGCCTTTGCAAAATCCCTGAGATATTAACTGGTGTCAACATGTATACACTTGTATTGCCTCCATCAATTTTCAAAACTACATCAATATCTTCCAACTTCGCTTTATTTAGCAATCCCAATACCTGACTGTCCATTTTAAACGTTTGTGCAAATTTCTCCTTGCTCACTTTCGATATTCTGTTAGCAATACTGACCAATGTTCCTTTCTCCACCAATCGGTTGTCTAATTTGAATCCTTTGGTGATCATCCCAAAAGGTACATATGTAGAAAGGTACACTAAACCATTGACAATTGCTTTATTTGAATCAGTTGGTGAATCTGGAAGTGCCATCACCCTTGCTTTGTATATATTTAGGAAGCTTGTCAGCACACCCATCCCAGACAAAGCCATTGCAGGTGAGTCTAGTTCGATTATCGAGCGCATTAGTTTTGATCGTGCCATTTCTAGATCTGTAAAATTCTTCCCAGCAAATGCTTGCATTTCAGAAAGATTCATTTTAAGAATAGTTTGATAATAATGCTTAGCAGTTTTGTTGATCAATGTAGGCAACATTTGCTTCAATAATGGATACACATCCGTGAGGTAACGTCGCTTAGACAATGCCATGCTGGTAGTATTGAACAATGATGCTATTGGCATACCTCCAGTTGTCATTAGCATATTTTGTAAAATAATCTGAGTAGCATTTGGTGAATCGTAAAAGACAGGCGTATAGAGGTACATGTAGAGTGTAACGTTATATTGCTTGTTGGCCAATGTGGGCGCCCTTTGAATGATACTGTAAGAATTTCCAATATCTGCAATGCTTGTTGTATTCATGATGTGGAGGAATTTGTTGGAGAACATTGGTGGTAAAAGTCCCAAGCTTCTGAGCTGCTGCAATGAAATGCCGACGATTTGAAACCATGTCCTATTTAGCAATAGAGGCAAGCTTATATTTGCTCTTGCAGCAATCATAGGGAACGTCATTTGGAGATTCTGCATAATTCTGGGCCTTTGGATTGCTTCAACCAATTTAGTAGGCAGCATCACTGAATATAACGAAATTGCGGTAAAATTCTGGTCCAGCACAGCGTATGAAAGGTTCGATCTTATCTTCTCTAAATCAGAAAACATTTTGATTCCAATCATGGCTTTGAGAGCATCCAGGGAAAGACTTCTGATAACCATTTTGTAATATTGTGCAACAGTTTTTTCGAGCAGCATTGGCAAATTTCTTTTGAGTAATGGATAAATATCGGTAAGATAATTTCCTGTATTGATGCGATCAGCTGATACATTCAACAGCGATGCAAGGGATGCATTTCCAAAGGGAAGATGAGGCAATATAGATGCTTTGATGCCTGGTTGGTCATAGACTATTGCAACAATCAAATAGTCCAATAGGCTGTAGTTGAAGCTTGCTGGTTTCGCTGCAGTAATCAGAGGGTATGATCTTCGTAAACTGGTGATGCTGTTGTTCGTCAATAAACTGATGAGAGCCGGTGATGGCTTATCTTTAAGTGGAGCTGTTAGGTTAAGCGCAGTCATGCGTTGCTCTGTTGTACCAACTAACTCGAACCAAGTACTGAGAAGCACTACGTGTATATTTGTTTTACTTGAAGCAGCGATGTCTGTGAACTTCTTCTGCATTTGTGCTACGGAAGAGGGAGAAAGATCATATTAATATTGTCGAGGCACTGGTCTAACTGTATAACAACCGATATATTTTAAACGAAGATTTTAGGGAATGGTCATAGATTATAACAAGGACAGAGGTGGAAGCAAATAAGGAGGGGTCGGAAACTTTTTAGAGTCAATTTGTTGGGGTCTGAAATTTTTAGAGGGATTTATGATGGGCTCTGAAAATAAAATGCCAAATATTTTAAGGTTTTCAAAAATATTTTCAATTCTGTATACATTATCCTTATTTATTTCTCAGGTTTATTTGCAAAAGTTAGACCATGGTTTCTTCGCTCTATTAGCTCTTCAGTGCTAACAAGACATTGCTACTCATTCAAGAAAAAATGTTTTACTGTTTTGGGTCTGAAATTTGTTATAAATTAAAACATATTAGATCACTGGAGAGCGTACAAAGAAGAGCAACAAAATTGCTTCGAGCCATAAAAGACCTTCCGTATGAGCATCGGTTACGCACTCTCGACCTACCAACACTCGCATACAGACGCTGTCAAGGAGATATGATTTTAACATTCAAAATTCTAAAGGACATATTGATATAGATTCAGAGATATTTTTCCAATTGAACGACAATGTCACAAGAGGACACAGCCTCAAAATATATAAGAAAAGAGCAAACACAGCAGTTCGCAAAACTTTTCTTCTCAGAGAGTTGTTTTGCTGTTTTACGTTACTTTACTTTCCATTGGTAATGGGTCCGTTGAGTAGGGGTAGTCCCTGCGGAGACAGTGTGTATCAAAGTGAAAAAAGTGAAACATACCATAGTAGTCAAGGGCTGATCCTTGTGGCTTTGGAGTACACGTCTTTCCATCACCACTAAATCCTGCTCTACAACGACACAAATAAGAACCTGCGATGTCCATACATCGTGCATTTGAGATACAAAGTGAAGAGGCCTCGCATCCAGCAAACTTGACGCACGATGATCCATTGTATCGCATTCCTGCACCACATAAAGCTCTCAACAGGCCAACAATAGTTTTCTGTGCAATTGTCTGTGAAGTCAAACTCATCATGTCTCGTATGTCATCGAGGGCGAGCCACTTAACTTGATCATATTTTGACCTAAAGATGAAAAAGATTAGAAATATTAGCTGCATTAAAAAGACCAGCTACTAACATAGGTGTTTATAGTTTATTCTAAGTCATTCCTACTACCGGGTGTCTGAAAAAAGTACCCCCTTTTGACCAAAAGGAACAAAAGGAACAAAACGATAAGGTATCAAGACTTTCCGACTACACAGCTAAATGTGTTAATCTTCAACTTAAATGCACGTACCTTGCATTTCAAAATCGTCTACCAAACACCGGAGATGCGAGCTCCCAAAGTCAAAATTTAGAGTGCACCTGAAACCAGAGGTTTCGAGAAAGGGCCTAACCATGATTCGATGCATTGTGCATTTTCCAAAGGAATTTTAAACTTTTATTTTAAATTTTTGCTTTTGACAAGAATTATAGACGCTTAGCCAAGACCCTGATTAAACCAATAGAAGACAAATATGGCGAGGATAATAAACTCGTGCCACTTCTCTAGCACCTGGTTCACACTAGGTCGTTGAAGTCGCCTGAGTCGTTGGGACGAACGACCCAAAAGACCCAAAAGACTGAATGTGAACGGCAAAAACTCAGTCGTTGGTGTCGTCAGGGTCATTCGGGAGTTGATTTTCGCCGTTCATATTCAGTCTTTTGGGTCTTTTGGGACATTTGTTCCAGCGACCTCAACGACTCCATTGACTTCAACGACCTAGTGTGAACCAGGCTTAAAATAAGTATGCATGTTCTCCTTTTTCGTATTCCTTGATACAAATGAATTTTCAAGGGAATTTAAGGAACGAATTTTCCTCAAAAGAAAAGTGATTTCAAGTACAATTGAAACATTTCAAAGTACAAAATTGAAAATTCCTTTGGAAAATGTCCACGAAATCAAAGCATGCCTAGGCCCTTTTTCAAAACCTCTGGCTTCAGGTTCACTCTAAATTTTGACTTTGGCAGCTCGTATCTCCAGTTTTGATGGACAATTTCTAAATGCAATGTACCTGCATTTAAAGGGAGTCCAAGCATATATAAGCCTTTGATAAAAATAGCCGTGCAAAGACAATAGGATCTGACACATGCCGAGCCATATTTGGGTAACTGATCTATGTCAACAGGAAATACTGATATCTGATTGGCTAGAATTTGATCGCAAGTGGCTTGAGCCACTTCTATATGGTTGCATTCCCTTTAAGTTGAAGATTAACAAATTTAGCTGTGCAGTCCGAAAGTCCCAATATCTTATCGTTCTGTTCCTTTTTCCAGTCAAAAGTGGTACTTTTTTGAGACACCCGATACTGAATTGCCCATTAGGGTTTGTTTGATTTGGGTTTAAAACTTACCAAATTCTGAAAATAATAGACTTAATAATAACATCTGCTAAACCTTCTGACTTTTGGAGCAGAAGATCCAGAAGGCCTTCCGAAACTACCAAACCTACCGATTTTGGTGTCAGTTGAACGAAAGAGCCCTTCAAATTCTACGCTTTTTGAGTACAGTCGTCAACAATGCAACTTAAATTCCCACAAAACAAACAACGGGCAAATAACTTGTGATTCGTCTTCTAGTGTGTGAAAAGGGCTATAATAATCCATATTGTCGTTACCTCGGCACCTTCAGAACAGCAACGAGTTTGTCCACATCATTATTCGACCAATTGCCATATGTCTGTAAATCCATGAGAAACAGATCGACTGGCTTTTCATTCTTCTTTGTCGCAACATCATTGACAGTCTTGACAAGGTTCAATACAGTTACGGGTAGCTTTGATAATGCTACAGCAAATTGAACTGGTGTGAAGTCGGCGAGGTCCTTTTTAACATCAGCGAGTTTCAGCAAAGCATCCCAGTCCCATAAGCTTGTTTTGTTCATTGTTAGTAGCAGTGAACGAGAAGGAAAAGATCCGTTGAACCTTGACTGTAAACCAAGAGCATTGAGACGTGCGGGTGTCGTTGCAATGGCTTCAAAGTATGTCTGTGCAAGTAGTCTATGCATTGATACATTGGCCACGACTGCATTTTGTCGGAATGTTCTCGATAACTTTCCTGAAAAAGGAGACAACGAATTCTGAATATCTTCTGTAAGTACGAGACAATAATGGCGGTGTGAGCAGTAAAATTGAAAATCGCATTGTTTGGAAAACTATTATTCCGACAAACAATTAAAAGAATTGATATATTATGTCTTTGTCTCCTGAACACNGTTCTCGATAACTTTCCTGAAAAAGGAGACAACGAATTCTGAATATCTTCTGTAAGTATGAGACAATAATGGCGGTGTAAGCAATAAATTGAAAATCGCATTGTTTGGAAAACTATTATTCCGACAAACAATTAAAAGAATTGTTGTATTATGTCTTTGTCTCCTGAACAGGCATCAAACAACGAAGAAGTTTGACAAATATTTTCATCTGGCACACCTCACAGTAACTCGTCAGATGAGGTCGAAAAGAGAAGATATGGGGGTACTAACAGTGGACTTTTATAGAATTTTCAGAAACAATAAATTTCAGAAGAAAATAGCACGTCCCATCAGACGATATGGGTCAACGTACCCATCCCCCTTGGTGATGGTTCTTTCCATCGGTTTACATGCAAAATCAAAATTAACATGTTGCGTGGAAATTCAATTCAATACGATACAGGAAACCGAAGCAAAGCTGTTGTGGTGGAAGCGATGATCAAATCAAGATAACCTACAAGGTCAAACTAACAAATTTCAATTTTCAACTAAACTTACTTCTGCGTAACCAGTTGAGTCTGCGCGCAGGCGTTGATCAAGATGGCAGTGAAACAAGACGCAATCAGATCTCCTATCTGGTGTCCCAAAAAACTGTATACAAGTTTCAAAAATTCTGACGCCAAGAGTTTAAACCCAGTTACACAAAGCAAATTTTTGTGCTAACCTTCAATGGCTAAACTAAATTTTAAAATTGTTCTTACCATTATCGGTAATTTGGTTGTAGAGCTATAAATCAAAAACGCAAAATTTACTCTTAGGCCAAAGCCAGAGCCGCCATTGTTAGACCCCTGAGAAGGCAAGAAACGCTAAAGCATGGCAACCCTCGATATTCTCAGCAAAATATTTGCTGCTGATTTTCATTGAATAGAACTAAATCAAAGACTTTCGTTGAGAAATTGTATCAATTTTTCTTATTGGTCGATGGAATTCTTTACCTTTACTGCAACGAACCTGTTATTGTTAAAATTACAATTTTGATGTAAAGCAATAAAGCAAAGTAAAGAAATCTCTTGATTAATTGTAATATAATATAATTGTCCCTTGAGAATGTATCTCTCTTGGTTTCTAACAATAATAATCACGAGGCATATTAGCTTTGGATGTCGAGCGCCGAAATGCTTCTGCCTTCCCTAGAATGGTTAGCTCTTCTCTACTGGAAGCTCTCGTTTGGGTCCAAGAGGAAATTTTACACTTGCTGATTTTTTGCTCTACACCCAAGTTACCGAAGATAATAAGAAAAATACCAAAATTTAATTCAGCCATCGAGGGTTAACATAAAAATAGTTTTGGCGTGATTCGACGAAAACTCTTGGCGTCAGAATTTTTCAAACTTGTATAAAGTTTTTGGGGACACCCGGTACTATCCAACTGAGCCACATACTAAGTGTCTCACGGCAGGTAAAAGGCAATCTTTGACAGTTTTCTGCAATACTCGTAGCTTTGGCTATGTGGCTAGGCCCACTACGAAGACGAACTTAAGCACAGAAGAAGCGGGAAAATACGTTGAATTTAATCACGTGACCCAAATACAACAAGTACATACCAGTTATATCTGATTTTTCATCTCCACTTGTTGTGCTTATGAGAAGCAATAATGAAACTGCAACGAATGCACACTTCGTGATCCAGCTCACAACAGCCATGGCTCCAAAGAGCCTAACTTTCTAGGAAGAATGACAGTTAATTAAAGGACAAATCCGGGCTTGGCCTGATTTATGATAAAAATGAAAGATTATACTGGTATGAATGAATAATGAACAATAGCGTGCCAAACTTTTCCCAGCATGTTTTGTCTTTTCTCTGAAAAATTAGATATTCAAATGAGTCGCTAGTGCGCAATGACGTCATGTTGCTCAAAGTCAGTGGCTGTGACGTCATGTTCAACCCGAACGAGGCTGATAAACTGTTTTGGGTGTGTCCTGACGTCACGATGCTGCCTCTAAATCGTGGCTAGCCTCCTTGTCACACTACAGTACAAAATGGCAGCCCGAATCAGGCTAGTTTAGGCCAATCTCGTCCCCAGAGTGAGTTCGTTGCTCTACCTCTACTCTGGGATACAAGTGGCCGTTCTGCAATTTGATTGGCTATTTGAAAACAATAGATAACACAAACTATTCTCGAAAACTTACTAATTATTCGAATAACAACAATACAATCTAATCACTAAGCAACAACCACTACAATGTTACTTTGTTGTTTGGAATCGAGGTCGCATAATGAGCGTTACCCTGCCAACCGCAAATCCATAATGGCTGCTAATCCGCACTTATTTTGGGCGAATTTGTGCTATGTGTACCAGGGTGCTCACTCTGCTTCGGGATTAGCGTATGACGTAAGAACACCCTGGGAACGAGGTTGAGTTTAGGCATACACTGTCACAGGTGACATTCGTCTTGCAACACATAATCAACGAATTTGTTCAAAATAATTAATATATCAAATTAAAGCTGAAATTCTCCCATTTCTTATGGTGTAATTTTATTCTGAGTTTGTTTGGTTTTAGAAGGCTGGTTGATCCACGAGGAGGGAGCACAGGTGACATTCGTCTGTTGCATTCGCTTTTTTTCAAATTATTCCCCCTTCCTCGTGGATCAACCAGCCTTCCAAAACTAAACAAACTCAGAATAAAATTACACCATAAGAAACGGGAGAATTTCAGCTTTAATTTGATATATTAATTATTTTGAAAAAATTCGTTGATTATGTGTTGCAAGACGAGTGTCACCTGTGCTTGTTGCAAGACGAATGTCACCTGTGCTCATACACTGTAGTTGTGAGGGTGAAAAAGTGAAAAGACGTTGAAATCTTGCTTAAACAGAAGGTAAGCGTGCTTTGTAACATCATGGGCGTCGTTTTTTTGGGGTTTTGGGGTGTGACCCACCTAATATTCTTCAAACATAGCAAAAATTTGGATATAATTTTGGGAACATTTGTGAGAAATTCGGGTAAATTTTATGTATTGGAAAGCAGCTGCTTAACTTGCTTTAAACTCGGTGCCTTGAGAATTCAAGATTGAAATCCTTGATAAACATAGTTTAACGAGCTACATGTTTTGTCCATATCGTTGTACAGCATTCAGGCATTTTAAAGGAAGTAGGGGAAATTTGGGAGAAATTCTTTCGATACCCCCCCCCCCCCACCCTCAAATCTAAAAGACTCGCTAAGCTCCTTGAACGGAAAACTTATCCAGAGACCAGTCGAGAATCAAGAATAATTCAAACGTTAAAAAAATTTGATGCTTATTATATATCCGATAAATTTAAGAGAGATGATTCTTTTTCAATTAAATCCTCGAAGGACTCATAAAAGACTTGTTTTGTTCTTAAAGGTACCACAAAAATTTTGATAAGATAACAACATAAAGACATAGACTAAGATCCAAGATTTTGCTGACTGTTTTAAATTTTGGAATTTCGAATGGTTGCTCAGATAAAGACCGATTTTAGGAGTGATGGAGAAGGTCTCTCACCCGTAGACCAAAAACGGTGCTGTCTTTCCCACTTTGCTGTAACTTTTCCTCCATGACATCATTTCATTGTTTTAATTATGAGGTCTTTGCTTTTCATATTGGTGTGCTTGCCACACGGGGGGGGGGGTTCTTGGCCAAATTTTGGATAGGGGTGTGCCGCCAGCATCTTCAAAATGGTACCGTTGGCTAGACCAATTTTTGTGAAAATGATACCCTTGCCTAGACTAATTTCTAGACCAAAAGTGCCATAATATGCCGTTTTCTAGAAACAAATCACCAAAATTTCGCCTTCTCTAGACCAAAATCGCCAAAATTTTGGGTTTCTAGAGACAAATTAAGAAAACTTTGCCTTTCCTGAACGAAAATTGCCAAAAATCATACCCTTGCCTAGACTGGCATAGACTAAAATTGTCAAAAAGCATACCCACCCTTGGCTAGACTAGCAGTCCGAAAAAGTATACCCTTGAGGGCGGCACATCCCCAGGTACCTTTACTATGGAAGAACCCCCCCGTGGCTTGCCATTGAATTTCAGAGGAATTTGCAGACCACGATTTCAGTAGATTTTCCCTAAAGTCTATTTCGGTCAATCGATCCGACCGATCTAATTCCGTAGTTCCCCATTCCGGGACTTGAGGCAAGTCGAACAGTTAGAGTTTCAAATTTGCTGAGCTCGGCAAATACAGAGAATGAGTCTGTTAAACGTCACAAAATGATCAACCGTGTCTTTTCAAGGTGTGTTGTGGCAACTGCCTTCCACGCCTTCCACCTTTAGGAATGGGCTTCAACGGAAGTAGCATCAGATACCACCAGGGTGGCTGCTTAATCATTGCTGTATTACGAGGGATAGCCTGTATTATAGTCACACAGCCTCGTCCCCAGGGCCTTGTGTCATATTGGGACGAAGACACTCATAAGCGTACGAGCCGGGGGGGCTGGGGGCGGCAGCCCCCCAACAATCGAAAAATTTAGAAAAATCTGCTTATTTCGGGCAATATTCCGCCGTAAGTCGGGCAAAAAATTTCGTAAACAATAGACTTTTCATCAGGCAGCCCCCCTAGATTTTTCTTCCCGTACGCTTATGAAGACACTGGACGAAGACGAAAAGGCCCAATATGACGAAAGGCCCTGGGGACGAGGTTGATAGTCACAGTCAACTCTCAGTCATTTCTGACTAACTTCGGCAGCATCCAAGTTCGGCCAGGGCATATTTTAACACACAAAGTAGTGGGGTCCCCACCAGCCCCTTCAATGTCCCCACCAGTACTGCCCTTTTCCCCTACCAGTGAGGTGCCCTTTGCTGTCAAAAATGGTTCCAGAATATAATAGATGTAGATTGAAGACAAGACAGGTTTGATGAAAGACATAATATAACCAGCATTTTTATACCACCCCTTTGTATCAATTTTATTATCAGATTTGTCATCTTGTTTTACAGTTTGCGCTGATGTTAACTTGGTATTAGATAATTACTTTGTTTCAAGAATTCGTTATTGTGAGTGAGTTCTAAACTGATGACGTTTACTGGCCTTTACTGGCCTTTACTTTAAAGGAAAGCAAAGGCAACAGAGGCAGATTCTCTTGCATGTTACCAACATACTTTAGTAGATAAGGTACTCACGAAATATGGTAAAGAGATTCGGATGCAAAAAAACGAGAAGAATTAGGACACTGAGGTCTTTCTGACTTATGTCGTCATCAGAGTGTGACTTTAAAACAAAATAGTTTTGTTTTAAAGTCACACTCTGATGACGACATAAGTCAGAAAGGCCTTCAGTGTGCTAAATCTTCTCGTTTTTTTTTGCATCCGAATCTCTTTACTATATTAACAACATAAATATATCTCTCTGCCGACTTTGTAAAATGCCTTTTGGGGCTATCTTAAGGTGCCCTTTCAATAGATTCCCCACCAGTAAAAAAAATGTCTTAAAAGATGCCCTGAGTTCGGCGGCGGCATCCAAGCCGAGAAAAATTCTTCTTCCAAACGACTGTTTTATTGATAAACAGCCCAAAACACCTTGGGTATCATTGAAAAGCAACAAAACTTACCTTTGTATGAAGGTCAAGCACGACACCCTGTTGACAACTCTCAAATCACACACCAGAATAGAAGACGGCTTCTTGGGGAAATGATGACTCGTCAACATTTACTCAAAATTTCTGATTGCGTTCGCAGTTCATGATGATCTGCTTGAGTGATTGTCATGGAATTGATTTCCTCTGTTTTCCACATTCTTCGAATTACTTGCTTACATTTCTGCCAACATGACGAAATTTACATCTCAAAGGGACACGAATAGACAACAATAATGCTCGGATAAGCTATTGATTAATCCAGTAAGAATAATAAATAACAAGAATAGGAAATTGAATAGAACAAGTACTTTGAAAGAATTAATGTGGAATAGAATGCTTACCAAAGCTCTGCAATTAGACGCCCCACGGCGATTAGTATGAGTCATGATTTCTCTTGTGTTCTTTCTTCTCCTCGTAGCTCGCCCAAGCTAGCCTGCGTGCAGACTCTCACGAAAATTGAAAGTAAGGGAATATTCCCTTACTTTCAATTTTTGTGAGAGTCTGCACGCAGGCTAGTAATTACTGTGTTTCATTCATTTATTCGAAAATGTCTGTTTGCTGAGATAAGCAAATATTTGCTGATGGAGAAAACATGATCACAATTGTAAAGCTTGAAAGCGGGATTTTACTGGCCAACTTTAATCGTAAACTTTGTAAAATGCTTGAAGAATCCTTCTCGGAATCATTCTTCCTTTTCTGGGATTACCTTATCCTACCATTTTGCCACTGTTTTTGTGCGAACATTACAATGTGTGCATAATTTATTGTCTTAGCGCCCAGGGCGCTTATTCAACCAAACAAAACATTGCTGATGAAGCATCTTCTCTAGGAAACACTTCTGAGGCGGAGGCGCTTATTAAAAACTGCAGAAGTTCCAAAATCGATTACAACAACAACGTCTGTCAATACCTTGATGAGATCGATTTCTACTGCATTACGATCGATTTCTTATGGCATTACGTCATAATTTTGCTACTGCACAGGAGGCTAGGGACCCCAGGGACTCTATATTATAACAGGGTCTGAAGTTCCTATTATCTTGAGTAGTACTTGAATTGAGAGCCTAAACCAATAAACATACGACTCGAGTAGAGACGAAAGACTGACTGATTATGACACAAAATATTACATTTTATATACAAATGGAAACGAGGCTAAAGTTAAATAAAAGAATAATTACATATATTAGGTAACACATAATTAGTCCTACAGTCCTACTACAATATAATTGTGGTGGATGGGGGGTTATACATTTTCCAACATTTTCCAGGGGGTCCCTGTGATGAGATTAATGACAATCAAAGGATACAAAAAGCAAATTCAAGGTACTTTAAATCTGGGAAAAAATTATGGATCTTTAGAAATCTTAACATCAAAGGGACAAATATAATCTCATGGGGCGCTCATTAAAAAAGGCCCATTATTCTGGAAGCGGTTTTTCGACTAGGGCGTTTATTTGATGTAATCCGGTTTTTTCTAACCTATAGAGCCATTATCCTTTTCTTTTGTCTGCTGTTCATCCAAAAGAAGAAAGACCTTTTCATTGCGGCGGAGCAGCAATAATATTCGAGCAGGTCACATATTCAATGAACGAGGAAGTTGAGCTGGCGTACTAAAACGCAGACCGAAGAATTGCAGGAGCTATCAATTTTTGGCCAAAAAGAAAGGCCATACTGTAGCCTTGGAACATTGGTGATTTTTGGACCAGCGATTTTCGGCCAAAAAGCAAGGAAATTGCAGATTGGAAAGAAAATTGGTGATTTTTGGATCTATCAATTTTCAGCCGAAAATCAAGGTAATAGCCAACCTCGTCCCCAGGGCCTTTTGTCATATTAAGACGGAGACGAAAAGGCCCTGGCATCGGCTGGTCACATAAGCGATCTGATTGGCTATTGCTTTTCACACAACTTATGTTCAATTCAAGTCAACGTGTTTTTTCTTATTTTGAATCGTTATTGCGTTCCTGAATCACTCTCCTTTCCATTGGTCCTTTGCTTTGTTTGGGCCATGCGTGTGTTTAGGGCTTTGAAAAGTACCTTGCGGTTGAGCTGTTAACGATGACGTAGCCCGATCTCGAATTACACAGGTGTTGTTTTCATAATACGGATTACAGGGAAGCAAAGAAACGAAAACTAGGGAACTCGCTAGGGGATACGCCTGACCCCCTGTGCAGTCTGCGGCTGCCTGTCTTCTCCATTGCAAATTAAACATACAGCAGCTGTGGCCTAACGTAAAACTGTTGCATACATTACGATTTCTATAATTTATGACAACTACATAACCCGCGAAGAGAGGGTGTTTTGATGGTCATGTGACCAGCAGATGCCAGGGCCTTTTCGTATCCGTCCCAATATGACAAAAGGTCCTGGGGACGAGGTTGGGTAATAGCCTTGGAAAATTGGTGATTTTTGCACCCATCGATTTTCGGCCAAAAAGCAAGACTATAGCCTTGGAGACTTTGTGATTTTTGCACCCATCGATTTTCGGCCAAAAAGCAAGACTATAGCCTTGGAGACTTTGTGATTTTTGCACCCATCGATTTCGGCCAAAAAGCAAGACTATAGCCTTAGAAAATTTGTGATGTTTGCACCCATCGATTTTTAGCCAAAAAACCAAGGCTATAGCATTGGAAAATTGTTGATTTTTGCACCCAGCGATTTTTGGCCAAAAAACCAAGGCTATAGCCTTGGAAAATTTGTGATTTTTGCAACCATCGATTTCGGCCAAAAAGCAAGACTATAGCCTTGGAGACTTTGTGATTTTTGCACCCATCGATTTTCGGCCAAAAAGCAAGACTATAGCCTTGGAGACTTTGTGATTTTTGCACCCATCGATTTCGGCCAAAAAGCAAGACTATAGCCTTAGAAAATTTGTGATGTTTGCACCCATCGATTTTTAGCAAAAAAACCAAGGCTATAGCATTGGAAAATTGTTGATTTTTGCACCCAGCGATTTTTGGCCAAAAAACCAAGGCTATAGCCTTGGAAAATTTGTGATTTTTGCAACCATCGATTTCGGCCAAAAAGCAAGACTATAGCCTTGGAGACTTTGTGATTTTTGCACCCATCGATTTTCGACCAAAAAAGCAAGGCTATAGCCTTGGAAAATTGTTGATTTTTGCACCCAGCGATTTTCGGCCAAAAAACCAAGGCTACAGCCTTGGAAAATTTGTGATTTTTGCACCCATCGATTTTCGGTCAAAAAGCAAGACTATAGCCTTGGAAAATTGGTGGTTTTTGCACCCATCGATTTTCGGCCAAAAAGCAAGACTATTTGCCTTAGAGAATTTGTGATTTTTGCACCCATCGATTTCGGCCAAAAAGCAAGACTATTTGCCTTAGAAAATTTGTGATTTTTGCACCCATCGATTTTCGGCCAAAAAGTAAGACTATAGCCTTGGAAAATTGGTGATTTTTGCACCAATCGATTTTCGACCAAAAAAGCAAGGCTACAACCTTGGAGAATTGGTGATTTTGGATCCATCGATTTTCGGCCAAAAGAGGGGCTGTAGCCTTTGAAAACCAGAGTCTCGTAAATCTATTTATGTGCTATTATCATTAACACTATTTTTCGATGGCTTCTTTTTGAAGCGTTGACAGATAAATCAGATATAACACAACATGCTTTTTGACAAGTTTTTAATACCATATCATGCCCTAATACAAAACGTACTTGGCTAATAATACCAAAATAATACTCTTCTTGAGACAGATATCTGAAGGAGGCCACATCTGAAGGAGGCCACATAAGATACAATTAAGTCAACAAATTAAAAGCTAGAACAGTTAATTAATGATTAATCGATTGGGTATAAAAACAGATACTAAATTCTATCAAATTAAAAATAAACACGAATAAATGTCTTATTAGTAGAATGGTCTGCTACTATGTGTAAACAGAAGCATGTGAATAGAAGTCTCGACGAATCCTTAGGCTTTGCTGGTAAAATTAAAGAAAAGAAGTTTCATAAAAAAGAAACAACTTTGTAGGATATACGCCTCTTCACTCAATGGTTTCAACAGCCAGTGTAGCTACTTTTAATGTCAAATTTGCACACCATGCAATATTTAAACCGTGGAATCGGAATTACTTGACATCAGTTTTGTTCATCCAATGGCCTAGTTGACCAAACAGGGCGTACCATCTAATACAGATTTCAAAGCAGTCGGTATAAGGTCATTATCAAAGCTAAAAGCGTGTTCCAAAGGTGTGGCAAAAAAGTGCTTTACTTACTTCACAACAAGGGCAAACTAAGTCTCCTCTAGGGTGTCCTAAATTATAGACTCCAGACTATTATTTTTTCTGATTAGTTTACCTAAGATTACTGGCAGTTTTGAGTTGTGTCTTGCGAAAAAGCTAGGTGTTCTTCACGAGGGATACACAAATTCTTATTCTCAGAAACTTGCGATATGAGAGAAGACTATCAATTCATAACTTTGTTTAGAATCCTAGGGTAGTTGGTAAGGTTTGGAGTTGGATAAGACTTCTATTTCTAAGCTTCTTGTTCGGTCCATTCTTTTACGGAGATTACATAGATGAACAGCTATTTACAATTTAAATACATATCAAATATGGAAGCAACTTGAGGTGGCTACACGTAGCTTGGATTGAGTTTAGGGACCTGATTGCCGGGGTGTCCTACATGTTCTTACTTGATTGTTACCTAGTCTGGATTGTTCATTTGGGTTTTAGCAAGACTTTAGGCTTGACAGTCATTTCTGGACTACAGGTGAAATAATTTTTCAAGATAGTGAGATTCCAGATAAGTACAGCTCTACCCATACTTAAGCTGATTGAATGGAATTACTAAATTGTTTAAGAAAGCAAGTAGCTCCAGATAACCGAGCTCGAGTTATCGAGGTTGAACTGTATCTTATGTTATGATATTTGTGGAACGAAGGAATGGCCTATTTTCGTAATGGAACTTGTACAGCCTCTGAACTGCTTTTTCTCAGACGAAAGCCATCTACAACGCTAGCTATTTAGTTAAAATAGCAGTAGGCTATGCCTACCACGCAGAATTCTCCAACTAATTGTGACTAGTTAAGACCTTGTGAGCCCGACAGCTTGACATTTAAAGGGGCCTTTGCAACCGGCTTGCTTTGTGAATACATCCTTTTGTGGTCTCTTTGTTGTCGCCATTTTAATGGTCCACTAAAATGGCCGACAACAAAAAGATGGCAAATGCAAGGCATGCTGGTTGCAAAGCCCTCTTTAATCATCTTCAAGCACGACTATCACAAATTGGGTTATCTTACAGGATCTCTTAACCAGTATATGACGAGGGTATAGATGGGATTTGCTTCATGATTTGACTGAATATTACGCATAACAAAACAGTTCGGTCTGAAAGACAATCAAACGACTTTCACTTCTAGATATTTGGTAATTAAAAGATTTACAGCAACTGTACACTGTACTGTTTACAGCTTACTCTACATTGTTATGGAAAATATATACGACTGCTACGCTTCAGAATTTGAAGAAGTTGGACGAAGAAGCCTTCGTTAACATGTTTGAAAACATCGAGGAAATTGCTTTTCTTTCGTGTTGCCAAAACTGAGCAGATTGCAGGGTTAAGATTACGCAAAACTGTACATTATTGTCGCATCTAGCAAACAAAGGAGGCGTGCAGGCTATCGTGAGGCAAATTCAGGCCTCGTTAAGACTTCTGTGCCTGCGAGCAGACCAGTGGGGAAAATTTTCTTGCAAGCAAACCAGTAGGGGTAAAATAAATGTGCCTGCAATTAGTGCTAGTACTGTGGGTGGTGATAATTTGTGCCCTGTTAAATGATGCGATTCCTTGTTCTGTTGCGAAGATGCTTTCCTCCGTTATTTCCAACGAATATTGAAGGATTTATGACCGCTTGGACATTGTGTGCAGCCTCTGTTACGGCTTACCATGCTTGCGTGAACAAGTTCTTAGGATCGGTTGGAGAGTCTTGGAGTTAGTAAATAGTTCTTATTACAAAGCATGTGTATCATAGGCTGGGGGTATTTCATATTCCCAACAGTCTCTGATTAATAATAAATCTACACAGCATCTGGAAAATTGGAGGGCCTACCGCGTTCGTCTGGTTATAGATTTTAGGTTCTGCTCGGTGCTGATTCCACGCTTCATAAAAAACGTATGTCCTTCTATACTACTTGATACTAATGAGAAGAATTCGTCTTATAACTACTTCATAAGCGGCTATACAATAACTATCAAATATTTGACAGTCAAGCAAAGAAGCAGCAATGGAAATACAGGGAAATTAAGAAATACACTTCTAATTGCCGTTTGGTACAAATCCTAAAATGTCAATTAAAAACATAAATAGTGATACTTATCAAAGTAAATATTGGATTATATTGGATCCTGCACGAACCTTAAAGACCCTGTGCTCCCCATGATCCTATGCACGTAAACGAACCAGCAAGACATCATATGGCCGTAAACAACATATTTTAACACACAAAGTGGAACGCAAATAGCTGCAGGGNTTATATTGGATCCTGCACGAACCTTAAAGACCCTGTGCTCCCCATGATCCTATGCACGTAAACGAACCAGCAAGACATCATATGGCCGTAAACAACATATTTTAACACACAATAGTGGAACGCAAATAGCTGCAGGGAACAAAAGCGTCATAATCCTTCAAATGTTCTTCAGGAATGTCTGTTGTTTCAGTTCAAAAGAGATGGCATAACAACGTTCATTTGAAGATTGAAAAGACAATACAGTTTTACGATTGATAGGCCAAAACGACTTTCATACAGTATGAAAGTCACTGTGAGACCGTGAAGGATCTTGGGGAGCACAGGGTCTTTAAGCTAAAAAAAAAATACGACACGAATAAAAGCTGATAATGAAATGAAATGAACAAATTGATTTGTTTTTATATACCTGGTCTGTCTGTGAATTTAAACTTCACCAGCAATTCTTGGGTGTATCTGGAAAAAGATAAAATGTGACGATGAATAATAAGTTCTCTTATGAGATACAGGGAGAGAAAACAATACGTTTCCACATTTGCTACGACTTAAAATAACGAATTATCCTGTAACGACAATTAATCGTCAACTGTTTTATGGAGAAAAGATCACTTAGATATGAAAATTCAGTCATATAGTTCTAAATTTATGGGCAATTGTCACAAAATCTTTTTCTAAAGTGCTTAAAAAAGGACTAGAAGAATCAATATTTTTCTGTTTTCAGCTTCAAAACGAAAAACAAGCAGGAGCATCGAGAGGAAAGTAGGAAGAAAGTTCTTAAGTTACGTTTAAAAACACATTCGTGGCTTATCTCATGCTTTTAGAGGATAAATGAAGTAATTCATGAAATACTACGGCTGAAAGCTTGATATGGATCGAAATTTCAAGTATTCCAAAAAAAACCTTCACGAAAATCTCCAATAACTATGGCATCGTATGATGATTACAAATAAATTAATTTTCACATTCATAGCTTTGAAATGATTTGCCATTCATGGAAATTAGTGCATAATTCATAACACATCTCGGCGAAACCCAAATTCAACTATGAATTACTTTGGCCTAATTTTTTCATTTTCATTTTTCATTTTAAACATATTTATCCTGGGATACAATTCAATTCAGTAAAAAATTAAACAACTGCTCTCCAATTGTCCCAGCAAGAAAACATAATAATAATAAGCATAAACATTTCTAGATGTAAACCTATTTACAGCAACAACAACAACAACTATCATATTAAATAGCTACTAAAGTTGAAAAAGAAAAAGGAAAGATTATAGTTGCTATGCAGATCAGCTTTCCTTGAATATTCTCAAATCGAAGCTGCTTTCAGTTTTGTTTTGAATGACTGGATCGATGGGGCTAATTTCATTTCTGAATCAAGTTTATTCCATGTGTCAGCTCCACCACATGCAAACGACTTTTGGCTATAAGCTGTTCTCATTTTTTTAATGTTCTAAGAACGCACAACTACTTACATATAACCTCATCACAAAATAAATTCGACTCACCCCAAGTAAATTAAATGGTACATATCCAGTTTCTTTCTTTCTACTTTCTGCCCACCACCATTCTCTCTCATTTGCATCTCCCCTTCGCTGTATTTTTAATTGTTCTCCGCAGTGGAAACTCAATTCATCTTCATTCTCTGCTGTATAATCATACAGTGAACATACTTCTCCATTATTGATTCTGCCAACATGTTCTTTGCATTCTGAAAAATAACAGCGCTTATTTTCAAAACCTAAGCGGTTTAATTTAACGTAGCAAAGAAAACCATAACCATGAAACCAAAGAGAGACGCGGGTAGAGTTTCCGGAAAGGCAGCAAAATAATTTTGTCGGCAATATTTTCGTACCCTTTTGGTAAACTGGCATCAATTTTCTTTCCAGTTCAAAATTTTTTGCTTTCTTTGATATTTTTCTCTTGGTATAACTGACGTAAAAATTGTTAGTTTCAAGTCCTTAGAACAGCTGAATAATAACAAACTGAAGGCAAAAAGGCAAATGTTAGGAATATGCAAACATCTCAGGAATCAACCTTTCAAGTATTGTCAGAAAGTCTCTAAATATCGAGAAAATTCTTGAAAATGATTGTAAACAATTCCAATCAAAAATTGCCATAAAGTTTGGCCAAAAGTCGTTGAGTTTTTAAGTCAACATTTGCTGCCAGGATGGAAGATACTTTTGTAGCACTATAAGTGTAGATTACAGAATGAAGAAGCCACTAAAAATCATGTTTTCAAAACAGGCTATCCACTTTCTTAACACTTATGAAAAAAACAATTGTAGAAGGGCTTATACAGCTCAACAAAATAGGACAGCCACTGCTTTCATCACAAATGATTCCAAGCATCTCTAAATCAGCCTGAAGTTGCTTACAAGTCAATTTCTTAGCGGGGTTTCTTACTTCACGTTGAATAAATGAACATACCATGCAAGAATCCGAAGCACTGATCATAATTGTCTTCAAGACGTGAGCATTTCTCTGCTGCTGTTTGTCTGTCTGAATATGTCATAGCGTAGACTGATGCTCCATGTTCCACTAAAAACTTGCACAATTCCATATCATTGTAGAAAGCTGCACAATGAAGAGGAGTCCTGCGAAGAAGGATTGTTAGAACATTATCAAACATACCAAAACCATCAAGGGTGAAATTTGTCAAGGAAAAGATCCAGCTCTGCGACCAAGGGCGTTAAGAAACGCGGTAGTTATTCCTACACAGTTTTTCATCCCTGTGTCTCTATGCCCGTGAAGGTTGTTGCTGTTGCGTCAAATTATCAGGGGGGATGGCGCAATGGTAGCGCGCTTGACTACCAACCTGAGGGTTGGTGGTTTGAGTCCCCGCCCTGCCGAACCTGCTACGTAGAGTGAGGAGAGTCGCCAACTCTCTGTAATTCCAGGCTAAAGGAATCGCGAGGTGTGGTCACATCGAGAGGAAGGACCAGGACATTGCTCGATAAGCTTAGCTTCTCAGTGTCCTAAAACTACCTTCGGATGCTAGGTAGCAATATATTTAAAAAAAAAATTCAGGACACAGGGATACAAGGAGAACCTGGCACACAGGGGTACAAGGAAAGCCGGTCAACATGGCACGGGCATAGGAACACAGGGAGGAAAAACTGTTGTAGGAACAACTACCGCGTTTCTTAACGCCCATGCTCCGACATCACAAAGCGATTTGCCTTTCCAAAGAAGATTTGACACCTTCAGTGCAGCCTACCATGATGTTTTGCTCTCACTGTTTGTTTTGTTTTGATTGAGTACACTCAGAGGTGTGAAATCTATTCTTTAGAAAGGCAAATCGCTTTGTGATGTTGAAGAGCCAACTTTTTAATTTTTACAAAATTCACTCTTGCTCCAGAAATCTGTTTTCGTTCGAATACGAACACCAGTACAAATACCGCTAGTCACTTGACATAACAATTCAATTGTTTTTTGTGTATTTGGTATAGGTAGTTGTAAGCAATTGTAAATTTGCCATTTACGTTTACAAAACCAACCCTGGTATTGCAAACGACTGACACACCATCAAGGAAGAAATGAAATGAAAATAAAAATGCGGGTTGCGTTGACGATTTTTTACATAAGGATGTCTGCGTTTCGCAATTTAAAGTTGGGATTATAAAGCAGTATCTTATCATCACAAATTACGCTTCTTCGAACAGACAGATTTTTGTTTACGCCATACACGTATTTTTTTTATAAGAAACTAAGAATTTGAGCCAGTACTGAAAGTTTCTTAAAATTATCAGATTTTCAGTACTCGGAGTTTCTTACGAGTTTCTTACGACTTCCATAGCAATCTTAAATTTTACTTCCTGTTCCCTTGTGAACATTTCAAAACGAAGTTTTTGAAGCCTTTCCAATGTTTAGACATTATTCAAGTACCTTCCAAGTAATATAATACAGGAAACAAGTGAAAATAAAGTAAAAATATTCTAAGGATTTCTGTGACTAAAATAACTAGTTTCTTAACTAATTTTTCCCCAGTACTGGAGTTTCTTAACTTTTTGGCGATCTGAGAGTTGAGTTTCTTATAAAAAGCAGTTTCTTATAAAAAATATACGTGTATTGCTCAGTTAATCCGATATTCCACTTGTAAAACATTCAGCGTAACTTTTTCAAATGTTTACAACATATTCTATGAAAAGAGGAAGAGGAACAGTTCACACGAAATCTCTCGAAGCATTCTTTCACATGTCGAAAGCTCGATTTCGTGAGAAATACTTTGCATTTTTCAAAAATTCTTTCAATGGCATATCGGCTTTAGTGACACGACTGACGACAAACGAAGTCTGTGTTGTCCCTGTGGGGGTCGTGATATTGATATTGGTAAATTTCGTAATGAAATTACGCAGCTTGAAATAATGACGTCACTACCCAAGAAAAAGTTAAAAGTCGCTAAAAATTGACCACACTGTGATTTATCAATCGGGTTTAATCTGGCAAAAGCTTGGTGTTAAAATTCGTCATTTCCCAATCCGTGTTTCTCACGTGTCATTTTATGACGTCACTAATGTCTTCCCGGGGGTAAGGTAATGATTTTTGGAACAATCTTTCGTGGCTCAAAAATTGACAAATATGGAGGTTGACGGAACTATCAAATGAAACTGGTCAGCACTCTTCACATAAAGGTTTGTTAAAATGAGGAAATGAAAGTTTTGCCTTGTTAAGTATTTTTCGATGGACATAGGAAATGGAGAAGTAATTCGAGAAGCAGCCTAGTCAAAACCTCATCGATGGAGTTGTCCACATCATTGATTGGGTAATAGTAAAAGCAATGGACTAGTAAATTATGATTTATTGTGAATACACTTAAAACCAGCACGTTATTTCGGACACTAAAACTTTCATCAGTTCAGCTAAACACAAGAACTTTCTTGTCTCGCTTATACAACGAGCATTAAAAAAAAAACTAAGGGATATACGAAGCAACACAATTTTAGTTGTAAGCCCTTTCTTTTAACACAACCTAGAAATAGTGGACTCAAAAATATTTGACATTGTTTCTGTTTGCCAATGAAGGCGCTTTCAATATGCGTTTATCAAGGCTTTATAATTCCTGGCTTGGTAAAGATCGTCAAAAATCACATTGCTCCGTATTCGATTCTATCCGTTTTCATTTTGATTTGTTTTACCCGTTCACACTGCTTTGGGTAAATATGAAAACGCTGCGAAAACGATGAAGCTCAGGATAAAAAAGAAAACGCTATCAAAACGAGACCAACGTTTACAGCCCTGAAAATTAGTGACAAGCTTGTTAAAGATTTCTCCAAGCATTACAATAACCTCGAGTGACTCAGTAATGTTGAGAACTTGTCGAAATTGGCACGTGCTAAGCATTTTGTTGTGTTGTTGTAGTTGCTAGCGTTTTTAAAAGTATCAATTTTGCGTTTTCGGTGTTCACACTGCATTTTTCCGTTTTCAAAAGTCTCTGTTTTCAAAATTCTCCGTTTTCAGGGTGGAGTAGTGTGAACGCAAGGTCAAAATGGATACTTTTTTATCAATTTTCAAATGAATACGGAGCAGTGTGAACGGGGCTTAAAAGTTATGGAAAAAACAACACTTACCATCCATTATTATCCGGTGAATTGATATCACAACCAATTTCAACCAACAATCTGACGACCTCTTTGTGATTACCACAAACGGCATTGTGAAGTGCAGTTATCCCCTCTGCGTTGGAGAAACTTGGGTCAGCTACTCTATGTACCATTTCTTTCACTAAACTGATCTCTCCCTCTAAAGCAGCATCAAGCAACAGTGCATGTGGATCTAGCTGTATTCTCCCCCGTTTTTTATTATCTCGGCCTGGTTTTTTCAATATGGTTGGTGGCATCTTGTCAGGGGGCACATTTATAATGACTGGAAGTACAGGCTGTTCAGGCTCCAAAGCTTGGGAGCTAGAATCGTTCATAGATTGTTCGGATGGTTGCTCATCCATACTCTTGTCCAAATATGGGAGAACAGTATTCTGGGTGGCACTGATCATATCAATGTCAGCAAACGATATCTGGTAAGGGTCATTTGGATTATAAGCGTCCCCGTAGCCATTTGATGGTTGAACGAAGCTTTCATCTCGTTCTTGGTCCGCTTTTTCTCCATCTGCAGCCTGTTTCACACCAGGCATCGAATCTTTAAACTGCTCAACAAGATCTTGAACTGACATCTTATTTATATCATCTGTGAGCTCACTCATATTTGGCTGTCGTGAATGAGTAAACTTTTCTGGGAAATCATTCACTTCCTCAGCTGTAGTATCAGGTGTTGGTTGATCAACATTTTGCTCGATTAAATTTTTCTTCTTTGGAGGTAGAGCTGGTTTTGCGGCAATGACTGGCTTCTTGGGGACTTCTGGCTTTGGGGCTTTTCTGGGAAGCGGTGGCGGTTTCTGGTCTGCCTCAGTCTTCTCTTCGACTTCTTCTAATGCTTTTTGTTGTTCTTCAGACATTGGTAAAACTTGTCTTGTAGCAACCGTATTCTGGAACACCATGACTTCGGTGGCATCGCTTTTTGGGCAATCTAAATATCTAAACACTTTTCCATTACAGGCTTCCACGCATTTGCTTAATAAAAGATCACTATAAACAGGAGATGTGACTTTGCCTAAGGATATCGGCGACGATGTTCTAAAATCTGTTGATTCAGTCCAAATCTCGACATCCCCTGGCATGCGTCCTCCTACCGCAACGGCCGGTTTCTGTCTTTGTTTATTGATGTCTACATCAGCAGAAGTTATCGAGGATAGGGAAGATAGAGATGAAGACGGCGACTGAACATTGAACTTAACTTCTTTCCCTGTGATCGAAGGAGATGATGGGCCTAACACACTAATTGACGCAGCCTTTTGCTGGCTTACAAGCTGCCCAGTGCTGTTGTTTACTTGCAGGGAAGGTAACACATCAGTTCGTGATCTAGGAAGATGAGCACTGCTGCCTCTCAGGTTTGATATAGAATCAAAAGAAGCAGATCGAACAGGCACATTATTTGGTACTGGAATTGTATTCAAACTCGTCTGTGAGCCAGTTGCAAATTCAGGATAATCATCCACAGTAGGCGGTCTGTCGAACTCTCTTCCATCGGGCGCCACGTAGAATTTGCCTCTTCGGATGTAAGGAACGTGACCTGACTGTGTCTTGCCTGAAATATCCATGCGCCCATCAGGACTAGGCATTGCACGAGCATCATTACGTAATATCCTGTCCGTTAATTTTTTCTTTTGTAATGTATCGAACATCTGGCCAGATCCAAATCGACTATTTCCATTCATATCTCCGTTCAATAACTCAGATGACGTAGAAGCGTCCGAATCATTGTCCGATACACTATTTGGGTGCAGTTGGTTTCCTAGCAAATTGATCTTTTTATCAAGCTCCGATAATTCTTTTCTTCTCTCTGTTAATGATTGTTTCTGTCCTTGTAGTTGAACTTCTTGCTCATTGTTCATTTCATTTCTAGTCTGTTTAGGAAAAAGCATATTTCTATTTTAAAGGACAATTCCGGGGTTGGTATGATTGATGATGAAATGAAAGATTATACTGTTATGAATGGTGTATCGTACTTTTTTCCAACTTGTTGTCTTTTCTCTGCTAAATTACATTCACAATCTGCGATAAATGCGTAGTGACGTCATTAACCACAAGGTCAGAGCGTTTTCTGATGCCACGTCCAACGCGAGAAAGAAGCTGCCCTATTGTTTTCTTGCCTCTGAATCGTGACTAGCCCCCTTATCCTGCACTCGTGGAAAAAAATGGAGGCCAATGGAGGAACATTTGGCCTAAATTACCAAGATGTTTATTGAATTGAAAGCCGAAACACAAGTCTAAATGTGGGAAAAAGTTTGTCATTTGATTCAGGAGATGGTAAATTTGTTTTCTAACATTAATTTTACAAACCCCGGAATTGTCCTTTAAGAATATCGTAAAGTTGGCAAACACGATTCTCCCACCAATAATAAAACTTTAGCTCTTGATTCGATAGCACAAATTGAAGTTAAATACAATTTTCCTGCACGACGAGGATTATGGAGAAAGCTGAAAAAGTCTTATTTTGACTAATTTATAACTTTTCACAAATATCGTAACTTTTGATAAAAGCTCGCTGAACGGTAATTGCAATATCCTAAGACATGTTAACGCATGTAAATATTTGCGAACTGACAATGAAGAAATAAACTATTTTGCACCATCTATTCATATTCAAAGATAAACACGGCAAATTCTACTGAGCATGGGAACATGACACTTCTAAGAAAAAATCGATCAATCGTAAATTTGCCATAAGAACATAAATCTCTTTTTACTCACTTCACCTTCTTACTTGTTCTGAAAGGAAAAGTTAGAAGCTAGTAAAAATCTCACTTACTAATAGGGATGTGACTTATTTCCAATGGCAGACCATTCGCTTTAGTTTCCAGGAACATGAGGTCACAACAATGAAGAGCAGTTTGTAGATACAGGCTAAAACAATGCCTTAGCAAAAAAGAATTGCTGAAAATACTCACCGATAATTCTTTCCTAAGTTTGTCTAAGTCGTCCCTCGCAGCTCTAATCTTCCTTCGTCTGTTCAATTTTTCTGGGGTGGCTCTTGCGCTGGAAAGACCCATTCTACGGCCATCTAATTGTTTCGTGAGATTGTCCACCTTTGCAGCAGCAGATACTAATTCTCTCTGCTTGGAAGAGAAGATTTCACGAACTCTTTCCAGCTCGTGGGCTATAAGGAAGAGATGGTTCATCAAATTAGCAAAATAAAATACGAACGAAGTTATCACAGACAATGATAATCAACACGGGGTGNAAAACAATGCCTTAGCAAAAAAGAATTGCTGAAAATACTCACCGATAATTCTTTCCTAAGTTTGTCTAAGTCGTCCCTCGCAGCTCTAATCTTCCTTCGTCTGTTCAATTTTTCTGGGGTGGCTCTTGCGCTGGAAAGACCCATTCTACGGCCATCTAATTGTTTCGTGAGATTGTCCACCTTTGCAGCAGCAGATACTAATTCTCTCTGCTTGGAAGAGAAGATTTCACGAACTCTTTCCAGCTCGTGGGCTATAAGGAAGAGATGGTTCATCAAATTAGCAAAATAAAATACGAACGAAGTTATCACAGACAATGATAATCAACACGGGGTGATAGAACGAGCGAACAAATGAGCAAAGGAGGGCATTCTAAGCTCGGGCACTCTTTATAAACAACTGACCACAAAGTTAGTCACACCTTTTCCAAACATCGCAACATTGCTAAAACTAGGAGCTAGTGAGATGACGCTGCAAGGATACGTTTCAAAATTCATGCAAAAGTTAGCATTGATATCGATATATTATGTGTAATTGCAGGGGCAGAGACACTTGAATGGCAGCACCCCTGCACTCCAGGAAATTCAATTAATGAACTTCAGTTGCTGATGAGGCCTCAGGAGTGAGGCGAAAGCTTCAACACTATCAAACAATGTAAGTGTATCGAGTGTTTAAAATAAATGGCAAGCAAACAAACAAAATATAGTCAATTAATGTCATTTCCCGGAAAACTCTCACAAATATCATTTCCATTGTCTCGTGATTATCAGATTTATCAAAATGTCCACATCTTCCCAATTTACGGTGTTGTAAAAGTTGCGAATAATCTGGCACCTCGTAAGTTGATTCACATTATACCTCCTGGGTCAACCAAATGTGAGGGACATTTTTTGGGACAACAGGCATGTTAACCGTTGAAAAGAGAGGAACCTAAAAGCAAGTCCCGGTAAATAGAAAGATAGGTTAATCGCTTTACCTAACTATTTAGGTGGCAGGCTGGCCTAGTGGTTGGTGCTCTCGCCTGCTGTGAGGAAGGTTGCGGGTTTGAGCCGTTGGCTGGCCGCCCGGGGCAGTATCATCGCTCATCCTAAAAAGTTCTGTATGCTTCTCTCCTCGCATAAAAGCTTGAAGTCCTCTGGATGAGTTGCCAGTAGCTTTGGTAATGACTCCTTGTGGGTCCTTCAACCAGACGATATACTAAAAAAAGGTGGAAGCGCCTTTTGACAAGTAGGTAGAAAAATATCCACTAACCTAACTCGATATTATTAAATCTCTTTGAATCGACTTCATCCTGAACCATTTTCATATCTCTTAATCGTGAAAGATGACTTTGGTATGTCTCTCTAAGTTTGGTTGCATATGCATCATTGTTATTTGGTTGTTGTGAAACTTTTGATTGCTTCTTCATGCCAGATTGCATCTCCATCAATCGTTGCTGTTTTGCAATGAGTTCTTGATTGTTTCGTAGAATCTGTGTCCGCTGCCTTTCAGCCATCTTTTGCAGCTGTTGCAGAGTCATCTGGGTTTTCAGGGGATTAATCTGAAGAAAGAATTTCAAGGAATCAGCATTTTGAATTGAAGAAAGCCAGAGGTCTGCTTAATCACTCTTCTAAAGATATATCTCATATGACCGAGAGAGCTGCGACAGCAGGACTTCAGAACACTGCAAGTTTTCGCTGCTTTACGATTGAAGCAACACATGCGTGATCAAGAGCAAACTTACAATAACGAAGTTCAGTTTCAATTTCAAACAGGAATTCACGCACACACCTCTCCGTGTGTCATTCTAGTTTAGACGATTCTGTCTTTTTATATATTTGGGGTATTTTGGAAGCTTTGAAGCTATTCTCAGCATCAATATCTCGCAATTTTTATCACATCTTCTAACATTTTAGTTTGTGGTTTTTCGCGATGTAATGATCGATGATTAATATTCATATTTAGAACATTAGGTAACTTTAAACTTATTTAAAAACATCATGTTTTATATGCATCTCTGTCTTAAAGGGAATGTGTCCATACAAGTAGGCCTCCCAGAGCAATGCATGTGATCAATTAAAATTTCTTTTCAATCACGCATTACAGCAATTTTCTCTATTCATGTGATCAGTTTGAATATNCCCCCCCCGTATTGAAAGTTGGGGAGTACCCCCTGGGTGTTATCATTTACATAAGAACCAAAACAGCTTGGTTTGAAAAGGTAGGTTCTTATATGGGGGTTTTTACTGTATACGAGGTATACGATTTCAACAGTGAACAAGAACAGAAGCCACTAGCATAACTGATCGTTAGATGATACACGTAAAATCATGAACTGACAAAATCAGACTGCCCTCTCCATTTTATGGATCGCTAATACCTGTGTACATAAAGAAAATTGTGAATGCATCCTTATAAATTAATGTGTAGTAACTGTACGTTGCTCTACAAACGCACTGATCATAACAAAGCATTGCAAATTAATGTGGCTGCACCTGTGCAAACAATCAAATCGGATCTATTACACTAGCGATTCATCTGACCTGTAAATTCTGCATTAAGCTGGGCAGTACCTGCTGCCAAACAAATGTCCATTGTCTTCCAAATCCAAACATATCACGGGTGTATCGAAAGGAGTAGTATGTTGTAGTACTGTATAATAGGTATGGGGCATAAAAAATTCTTCTTTGAGGAAACTATGATATTGATTCTGATGTTGATCTCTTCATCTTGCGAAGTCACATCTTACAGAAAAATTAATGTTCCCTCGCATAAAAATTGGAATGAAATAAATACAAAAGCTCAGATGACTCTCAATGAGAGCTGAATATAAATCATTTCTGAAAGGCATTCTTTCTATATCTACTGTATTCTTTAAATTTAGGGTGAATAACTGGGACTTATTCCCTTGGAAAATCTAATAAATTTGTTTTCTAAATTTGAAAATTTGAAAACTGCACACAAACTAAATTTTTTTTACAGAGGTTGAAATCAATTCAGAGCCAGCGATCAAATCAAAACTTTTCGATGAAAGTAGCATTGATTGTGTAATTATTTCTTACCCAAGGGGCGTTTTAAACAGACTTTAGTGTGGGTTTAAATAGCTGTATACTTCATTGTATAGTAATTCCCTCATTAAATTCTAAAAAAATTCTTGAGAAAAACAGACGTACCAAATTGTTCTCCATTGCTGTCTGCAGTCAAAAGATGGCCTAATTATCTTTAGATTCAATAACAAATGCTTCCACACACAAGTATTTTGTCATTGCTACCATCAAATAGAATAAATGAAAGACAAAGTTGCTTTTTTTAGGAACTGAAAGATTACTGTAACATGGTGATGTAGATTTGAAGCAGCCTGATTGTCTATAATATCACCAACTGATGATGTAGCTAAGGTATGAAGTCAGACCAGTGCTACCTACAAGCTCGAGTACTTAACATAACAAAAATAACGAATAATCAGTCTAAAAGTGTTATTATGTTCTTGGCTAAGGATCGTCTCTTGTTATGATCTCTAGCTTTAGATTTTAATCACATTAAGTTTCTCATAAAATGTCACTAAATGAGCTAAAACCACACAAAATCCCAAAAAGACTTTGCCAGGAAGCGTATAATCTTTTTGTGATGTGTTATCCTGTCATATGAACAGAGACAGGAAGATAAATGTAAATGTATTTAGCCACACTGATTAAGTTATTCAAAAATTGGTGCAAATAAAGACAAACAAAGTTAGTTCTTGCAAAGAAAAAATTAAGGCTGCTGTGGCCTGCCAGAATCAACTAATCAACCATTCTTTCATTGTAGGAATATATTGTTAAAGTAAATGAACGGTGATATAGCGATCTAGTGTAAACATAGCACAAAAGAATGGCACGCGCCACTTATGTTCCTATTGTTTTCATCAATCGAAAATTTTCATAGCTAAGTTGCCTTTTAACTCCGTTGACTTACTTTAAGCTGAATGCAAAGGGACGTAGAAAGGTGACACAAACCAAGAATCCTTTTCCTTCCATTCTAACGGGCAGCTTCTAAATTTCAGCCAGCAAACAAATGCTGCAATCAAAATTCTGATTTCATTTACCAGGTTAGAGCTTACAATTCCATACATAGACACTTTCCCCGAAGAAACAAAGCCCTGCACAATTTTTGCTAAGTTATAACATTGTCCGTGTTATCAAGAAGACAGCAGATTTTGGCTCATCGCAACAATAAAAAAGTTCTTGAAAATCACAATATTGAGAAGAGGATAACACAGATTTTTCTAATAAACCCAGAACACTTCAACTCCTGTAATTTCCTACACCTAGTAATCCTGTGTTGCTCAAATTAATTTCTTCTGCCCAACATACAGGGGCGTGAAATTACAGGGAATAATACCCCATTCACACTGGGAAGTTAAATCAGCTTAAAAAACCAGGTTATCGAATGCTGTGTTCTGATTGGTCTTTCAAAAAATCAAATTCATTTGATTGGTTGAATTTTAACCCGGTTTAGACAAAGCTGGTTTGACTGTGTCGGTGTGAATGGAGTATAAGATACAAGTTTGCAAAAAATGATAATGATGATTTGGGTGAATAACAATGCTGATAATAACAGTTTTCATGCACCCATTCATTCATTCATTCATCCATTCTTGTTGTGTACACTTGATTCCATGGGATAATACTTCATCGTTAAATATTCTCCTGTAGTGGAGCCACAACTATAATTTTACTATCTTTAACAGTCATAGAAACCAAAACAGCTGTACTATCATTAAGACATCACATTTGAATCTCAAAATTAACTACTGAATATCATCTTATTGAGCTACTTTGCAAAAAGGAACAAGCAAGTAGCTGTTTTCCTCTGGCAGGAAGCCACTAAGCTGACAATTATGTTAAATTTTCTGTTTTCAAACTACTTGCAAGCAGCCGTGAAAAGGATTACTTTGTTACAGATTTATATGAATGAATCATTACAATGATTACCTTTAGTAAAATCAATTGACCCTGGGAGAAAGTCAAAAATTATTTCCTCTTGCTAGGTCAAGATCACAATTTTGCATTTGGTATATTGTGACAAACTTAATTCTAATCCATAACTAAGTTACTGTTTTTGACCAGTGTATAGTTACTCTGTCACATTACAAAGACCTGATTTAGTACACAATGTTGATCTGCATGAAACTCATAAAGAGGTGAATTGCCTTTCATTGGGACATGAGATTTATTAGGCAAAACAAGTGCTCTCTTAGGTCTCATGAGCATTCAATAGTTGCATGATTAGTTGATGAATCAAGAACACTGCAATGTTTATATCTTTCGTTAACTCATAAGATTCTACTACCACGACTCTCCATCCCTTTTTGCTTTTCAACCTATCCACCTATTATGAGATTTTGTCTATCCTGAAAACATTTCTGACGAGAATAATTCTTTTTTATCACACTGAATTGTAAAAAGATACTGCAACATCCCTTGTAGTCTATGACAAAGACAGCCATGTAAAGACTGAGGTATGATTGGTGGATTGTCATTGTAGCATGTTTCCAAGTATGTCATCTACCTTCAGAGCTAACATTGAGAACAAACAACAAAAGGTTTGCCCATTTTCTGGATAAAAACAAACGTGAACAAACCTTCCCAGTGGGTGCCATTGCTCTATCTGCCATCGACTCTTTCATTACCTGCACTAGTTGCACCACATATTATTCTTCTATGTTTCTTGATGCACTGAAATTGCAAATAAAAGGACAAATCAAAATCAAAATGATTCTGGTGGTGTAAGAAAGGTGGAATCAGGATTTGAACTGAGGTGGAACATTATCTTTACTGGGTTAGGAACAGAGTAAAAGGATTGAACTTGTCGCTTAGGGGAACCACTTTTAATTCACAGTGGTTCTTCCACGATCACAGAGGTTTTTCGCAACCCTAAAGCAACCACTGGTGAAAATCAGAAGCATCACCACATCCATAGTAATGATGTTATATTTCAATTGGTGGTATCAAGATACCAACTTGTGGTTTTTCGTTGGGTTCTAAAGCCTCAAATCACAAAATTTTTGCTCCAGAATATGATTAACCAATAATAGTTTTTACGAAGAATGTGCACGTTAGCCCAAAGTATTGCCGTATCATGAGGAATTTAGGATTTAAAGAAATATATATCAGCAGGGGAAACACCACAAGGAACTGGGGGGCATTACTACCCATGATTTATTAATAATGCCAAGTTTCATTAGTTAAAATCCATGGAGACTGTCCAGAGGGTGCTGGGCATTGGTTTTGAGTTTCCAAGGGAAAAATAAAGGTGTTTCCTGGGCAGTGGTGGCGCCATGGGGGGACTGGGCAGGATGAGTCCCCTACTTCTCTCCAAGGTCGGTTTTTCGTAATAAAATGATCAAGGAGAGATACTGAATAGTTAGATAGTTAGATACTGAATTTTGAGGACAAATAAGGGTGTTTCTTAGCAATGAAAAGGGCGTTTCCCAACTGAGAAAAGGGTGTGGTCCTAAAATCTTTCCAGGGTCTTCTCCTCCTGACCCCCATTTTCATTTGTCCTTCCCATTTCTTGGCAGCTGGCACTGCCACTTTTCCTGGGTATGGTCCTGAAAATTGTTTCAGGGCATATGCCCACATTTGCATTTGCCCTCCTGCCATTGTGTGCAAGATCTTCCATTACATCAATCTCCATCAAATAGATACCAAGTGTCTCAGAAAATATGAATGTTTGCTATGAAGCAGCATAATATTTCTGCTAAATTACCGTTTCTTGCATGAAAAATAATAAATAGATGAATTGGAAAATGTTTGCATCAGAAAAAATGATCACATGAACAGCGAAAATTGATGTAAACAACCTATTGTAATCACAAAATCATGAAACATCAAAGGCAGTGGGAACAAAGCCTTCTTAATCTATCTCTTGTTTTCTGGAATGTTTATTTGTCTGATTTCAATTGCAGTCAACTTGTTATGCCTGATCGAAAAGAAATTTTAGGTGTTCACATGCCCTCATTTAGCAGGCCCACTTGTATTCAAATTTTTGATTCAAAATGAACAATGAAACACCTTGGCTGTTGTTTTCATTCCAATTTGTGCACAAACACAATTAATGTGATTTTTGGCTGGCACACCCCCGAAATCTCATCAGAAAAGTGCAAAGTCTGCTGTCTGGAAAACCATGTTTAAGTTATTGATGTGTCTTATTCATGAACCTTATTTTCCAGACCTCTGTCTAGAAAATAAGGCCATTTTCACAGAGCTCAGGTGTGCATGGGTACTTTTCAGTTGTTTTTAAGTGTTCATCTATTGTTTTTGTTGCAATATCTAGTGTGCAATTGAAACACTGTTTGAAATTCTAGTGTATTGTTTATAATCAATAAACCATTGTTTTAGCCATTGTCTTTTCACAAATTGAGTATCTATAAAGTTTCTTATGGGTTCCTTATTTGCGGATACTCAATACCCATGCAAGAACTTTAAAATATTTTTCATATTTCATATTTATTTTCAAATATTTATCTAAGGGGGAGGGTAGCCCTTCAGCACAAGTGCTGGTTTTCAAAGAGCCCTCCCATAAAATACACTCCTTGCAATAGGAATACAGGCTTTGAGGTTGAAGACATCCTATCCCTTGCAGGCTAATATGATAAACTGTTACCTGTAATCCTGACTTTTGCTTTTGCAAATTGCTTTGAAACAGAAACCGTAAAATGTTGTCCAGTGATGTAAAAAAAGTTTTATGCATACTAAACTATCAGCTTGGCCCTTAACCCCTTAACGATTTTAAAGCGACTGTTGTAACGACATCCACCATTATTTATCAAACTGACAACGCTGTTAATACCCAAAAGTATTTATATGGCCTAACTTTTTTGTGATCAGACACGACATCTATTTATTGACACTTGAGTTGAGCACGACCGAGATTTTAAAGTAAAAGTCGACTATATATTTGCACTTTAATCCAGACTATCAATTTGTAAAAGTGACCGTTTACACAAACGCGATGGGCTAAATATTGGCTGAATTCTCCGTCTACTTTTAATTTTCAAAGACACCCCTGGGCCCTGCCAGTCCAATCACTGCTAGAAGAAGGCCTATCGCGGAGAATTCGACGGGTTAAACTTTTATAAGTCATCATAGATCCTTAGCTTGCTAATAGCATTGCTATTTCGTGCAGTGACCGAACTCTTTAGTGCGTTGAATGCAGCATTAAACTGTTTTTCATTCGACTGTGCTTCGGTTCGACGCTTCACTGTCAATGGGCCTACGAAACAAGGAAGGCAAACAAACATGTCTGACATTCTGCATTCAATCGGGTTAGCAAATCATTCATAAAAACAAATTAAATCATACCTAACTGCAGCTTGAAGAGTTGAATGTGTGCTTGAATGAATAACCATAAAGTAGGGATGTCTTGTAGTGGAGATTTTGAAGCATGGATAAAATCTTTGGCTGGTAAAGGAGTGTTTTCGGCAAGTACTTTATCCCTTCATTTGTGTCTCTGGAATGCGGCTGCAATACAAAAGAATCGTCACAGCTCGAAGGGACGCCGCACCAAACCGGGGGTTCAGTAATCAATACATCAAAATATGTACAGTGCACTACGTAAAAGTCAGATATGTTGGGCAAAAATAAAGTGTAAATGGTCTGCTTAAAATGCGAGAGAAATACTTTAAATATTTCTGTGATGCTGTCATTTGAAGTTAGGATGCAGATGAGAGGATTATGGGGTATGGGGTTCAGGTAAATGCCCCCCAATTCTGATGTACTGACAAATATTTGGGATTTTTTAGTGATGCCATCACTTCTACTTGGGATACAACCGTCGAAATTATGGGGGCAATGACAGCGAAGCAGCTGCCTTCATTTAGCTATTTTTGGAAAACTGAAACAGCACTTTGCGGCAGATATATGATATATTGGATGGAAGGAAGAAAGGTGTAAATCGTCTGAAAAAAGGGTGCGAAAAATATTCTAGATTGATTAATGATGCTTTCGTGTACTATTCTGGGTACAGGAACCAGAAATCGTGGGGCAGTAGATACAATGTGTACAATGCATACGATTTTCACTTTCACTTCCAGACGATGGGAAATGGTATGATGGGTGTGAAAGTGAAGATCGTCTGCAAATTGGCGAGACAAATATTTTAGATTTTTAGTGATGTCGTCATTACAACTGAGACGAAACGAAGAGATGGAAATTGTAAGGGCAAGGGGTAAAGAAAATCAGAGGGTGTACCACTTCCTCAACAACAAGGATTTCCGTCAGAACAAAAGGACTTTCAAAAAAGTACGCGATCTTGCGATTTTGATAGAGTGATCAGGAAAATTGAAGAGTCGATTTTTTACAATTTCATCTTTTCTACAACAAAAAGCACCCTGGGTACCAGAGCCAACAAAAAGTAAAATATTAAAACGAAAAGACAGAGAGGGAAAGAAATTTTAAGTTTCCTTTTCAAACTTTTTCACGAGGCTCTGGTACCCAGGGTAAATAAAAAGCGATCAAGTTCAGATATCTTTATACCTATTCATTCTAAACATTAAAATTAAATGACATTTGAACATTTCCCCAGCATGGCCTCATACTTGTAACTGGCCTTATACTTGTAACTGGAATAAGAGGTTTGGTTTTGGCAGGGTTTCGGCTGTGAAACTTCTTCTAAAAATGCAAACAAATCCTCCAAACCTCAGTCAGGTGAAATAAATCAGTGGACCTGCTCATAGTCGAGGAATGAGGGTGGCTTTCTTTTTATCAGATGTTTGCGAGTTTTGTGGGTGATTCTTTTTTAAAAGAAACAAAAAATGTACCGCTAGTTAGATTATGGGTTCTGTCGTGGTTGCCTGTTTTTGTGGTGGAAAGGATATCGCGATGAATTACTGCATTTCAAACCTTCAGAAAAACACCAAACATTTTCCTCGAGCTTTGACATCTCTATCAGGAAAGTTAAAACGTTTTATCGCTTGACTAATTGGAGTACAAAAACATGAAGAATGATTTAAAATGATTTCCATATATTGCCAAAGGCTCGAATCAGAGTATTTTACCCCTGAATTATTTCATAGCTAAAAAACCAACGAGATACTGCAAGCAAGCACTTGAACACGACCCTCTTTCCAGTAAGACATTCTTGTCTAAACTACCAGGCATCTCAGGCATCAAGCACGGGCATAAAATCTAGACTGATTACATGAGTCTCGTTTTTCCGCATTGAATAGAATGATAGTTATATCTTGTATGAGAGAAAATAAAAACATCAGATTAAAAACATTGAACGAATACCAGGAATCACGTCGTCAGTCTACATCAAATCCCGGTAGAGCAGCGTTTTCAATCTGAGGTGAACTGCCAGTTTCCAAGAGAGTAGATGAGACAGAAAAAAAACGTACTGCAAATATTGAAGNATAAGCTTTGATGCTGTTGTAAGTGCCATAGAAGACAATTATGAGAAGGATATGGATAAGACAGAGAAAGAGGTACAAGAATTGAGAAACGAACTCTCTAGTGTCAAGAGAGTAGATGAGACAGAAAAAAAACGTACTGCAAATATTGAAGAGATTCTGAGAGTAATTTCTAACTAGTGTCATATCAATTTTGACGACTGGAATCCATATTAGGTATTAGAATAAAGAAGAAATGCATGTTACAGGATAATTGTAAGTACCAACGATAGTGGAGACAAGATGGCCGAGTGTCCTTTCCTGCTGTGGTTGGCACATATTAATGTATTCATATTGTAGATTTTCAACTTTTAGATGAATCCAAAAAACTAACGGATGAGAAAGAAAAAAGCTCGGAAATTTGAGAGCATGTAGTTTGCATCTTGTCATCGGGTTCAAACGAAGTGATAATTCATTATGTGCCGAAATTGCAAACTTTGAGTGAAAATTTGATTGTCCTAAAATCCCTGATGAAATTTTCCAATAGTTCAGACGAAAGATAAAAACAACTGGGACAAAAACGCGGGAAGGATCGCCTGAAGAGTCTAAAACTATTGAGCCCATTAGTTATCTACACAAAATGAAGTTTAGACAATTAGGAATTTGGGCAGAGTTCTATTGTGATGATTGTGAAGCTCATGTTGAAACAATGAGCAAGGGTTGTTTTGAAGGGTTCTTTGGTCAGTGAGACACTTTCACATAAAATTGCGCGCAACTTGAGAGGAAATTTGACCAACTAAACTTTCAGACCTATGTTTGCATGTCATTAGCCTGTGTACAGGCCAGGCTAGCATGATAGGTATACAACGCATCGAAGAGATGAATAATTACAAACTGCAAGCTCGCAAGATTCCAAATTTTCAACTCACCTTCACCCTGTATACTTAGATAAATAAATATGTCCAGGTCTGTGCCTAAGAAGGACTATATGCCTACTATTATATTCATAATTTGTAAAGCCACTAAAAACCCTCCCTTTGCAATTCTTTCCTGCCAGTCTTGAGAAAGCCATATTCATACCAATGTTCATAAATTCTATAAGTGATGAAGTTTTGTAACTTCCTGGAAAACAAGACGAATAGATGACATCAATGTATATTTGCAGCTTGAAAGAGTAATATTCTCTCTATTTGGTGGATGAAAACTCACTATATTTGTAATGTGAATATATGCCAATAAAAGGTTGTAACTGAGTAACTATTTTAACGAACACTAAATGAAAATTACCGAAATGGCGAGAACAAATTGAACGTAAACTCCCATGGCAAATTGAGAAAAAAGTATCTTACTATGAGGATGAATTACAAGAAAAAGAACGAGAATGAACGAGTTTATCTTCAACAAGTAAATTATTTCTAAAAAGTCACACTTCGCGATAAATTTCTTGAAACAATTAAATCATTTCACGATGAGCACAAAGCTAATTTTCCCTGAAAGCTACTAAAATGTGCCAAAACACTGTCTGAAATCACAGGGAAGCCAGGACTTCTTTGGTAAAATAAAAATCAGTAATCAAAATCAATAAAATAAATTTTATGTTTCTGCGAGGGATTGATTTATATATTACCAAATAAATCCTGGTTTCCCTTTGGTGTAATCAGTTGACACAATAACAACTTTAATGTGTCTAAAGCTTTTATACAGTCCAAATCATCTTACCTTATTGATTATCGACTGAAATTCTTTATATGCTCTATCCAAATCATCATTGACCAAGATGTAGTCATAATTTCCAGGAATTTCAGCTACAAGAAAAATATATTGAATCATGGAACTGTTGCTTCGAGAAAACATAGATGAAATCCATGGAATTCCAAATGTTTTGGACGGAAAATTTTCGGACAAATAACTTAAGACAAAAAAGTTTCGGACAAAGTCCTTAGTTTGCGTATCACAAACTTTCATCTTTCTTGTATCTTCCCGAGAAGTAGAGAGTGATTAAAAATCATTGCAAAACAACTTTACAAACGAAGATGTCAAACTAGTTTTACTTCATTGAAAGGTAAGCGGTAGCACATTTTCTTCTCATAACTCTCGCTTAATTCTCATAACACAACATGAAGGAGAAATAAAAAATTTCACTGTGAATGAATGAAAGATGTGATCGCATTTTGGGAGCTTTCTTACCGTATGCAAATTCTTCCTTAGAAGTTCCTAACCGTCTCTGAATTGAATCCTCTGTTTCTGTTCCCCGACCTCGAAGTCTTTGTTCCTAAAAAGGTAGAGATGTAACACATTACGAGGGCTTTGTCGCATGGTTGTCTTGTCTGTGAGAAGAAAGCACGGATGACACAGCAAAGGTAAAAATAATAAATTTTATCAACGTTTCTTTTTAAAATCATGAATCCCTAAAGAATTACGAATATCAACAAGGAGCAATTGACAGGAGAATAATGTTGACTATTAGTGCAGTGGCAACATGCGGATTTAAAATAAGAAGACAACAACATCAACAACAGTGGCGGATTTAGGGGGGCAAGTGGGGGCAACTGCCCCCCTTCACGATGAAAACTCAGCTTGGCGCCCCCTTTTTGGCGAGAAGTGCGCCCCTCATCATGACCCTGATGCAGTCTTTTATGACTGTTTCGAACAAATCAAGGCGTTATTTAGTAGAAAAACCAAAGAAGTTTCTTAACCAAGAGTCCAAAAATTTTCGCGCGCTTTCTTTCTATTCTATTTTTGGCGCCCTCTCCGCATGTTGCCCCCCCCCCCTTCAACTTTGGGCTGGATCCGCCCCTGTATTAGTGCCTCCTGTGGACAAAGCTCTGTTTAATTAAACATTAATTCTTGAGTGACCAAAAAACACTAATCTAAAAAAGTATTTTCCGAGCGAGTAATATTACTTGCAGATACTTCAAAGCGATGAAATTCTAACAAACAATACTGTATTTCTCCTTATCAACTTGAAATTTAAAAGGTGGACATTCCCCAGCATGATTAGACCGAATTTGACTGCATAATGATTGGACACCAAGAATCCCACAAAATGGTTACATTCCATATTAATAAAATGAAAAATCGTAAGAGCGAAACACTTTAACCTACCAATTCTTCTAAGCTCGGAGGTTTCACAAATATCAAAAGGCATTCTAAATCTGTTTTCTTTACACTTATGACACCCTGCAATGAAAATAAAGTTTCAGCAATCAGCAATAACTATATTTTCGCCATCATTAATTGCCCATAAATAAACTATAAAGTTTCTAATATTACTGCGTTTTTATATCCGCCTTTTTTCTTCAATGGATGTGCTCAGGTTCTAATAGAACGAAACTTGGATGCCCTCACATAAAAAACTGGTGCTGTGAAAATTATAGCAATGACATGGCAGATCCGTTTTCGAGGAAAGATACTACTGACGATTTGATCAACTTTCAGTGGCGTAACGGAGTCACTTAGGGCCCTTAGGAAATTGGTGTGAATGGGCCCCTTCGCAGTGACCATGAAGAGATCACGTTACAGGGCCCGGGGGGGTACATGACTTGTGGATGGACGGGGGTCTGCCGCCCGGTTTTCAGAGAGCCACCCACTTTTATGGTGAATTTTGGTGNTCCGTTTTCGAGGAAAGATACTACTGACGATTTGATCAACTTTCAGTGGCGTAACGGAGTCACTTAGGGCCCTTAGGAAATTGGTGTGAATGGGCCCCTTCGCAGTGACCATGAAGAGATCACGTTACAGGGCCCGGGGGGGTACATGACTTGTGGATGGACGGGGGTCTGCCGCCCGGTTTTCAGAGAGCCACCCACTTTTATGATGAATTTTGGTGGAAAAGCACCCATTTTTGGCCATTTTTTGGCGATTTCAGCCAAATCGACCCATGTTTATGGAAAATCTGCCGAAAAATGACCCTTGTTTAGAGAATTTTGGGCCCAAAAACCCACCCATATGGGCGGCACATACCCGTACCATCAACATGTTATGTACCCCCCCCGGGTTACAGGGGCTATGAGAGAAGCGAAGAGAGCTCTAAGGGGGATGTGGGGGTATTCCTGGGAAATTTTTGGGACTACACCCTTTGGAATATCAAAACATGCCCTATACATGGAAGAGACTGATTATGGAGCCATAGGAATTCGCAGTGAATGTGGTGTCAAACATCTTCTAAGCAAACTATAATTCAAATCTTGTACGACAAAAAATTCCTGAATTAGATAACTTCAGAGAATACATAAAATATCTGAGTCACAAAGCAGGGAATGCATACAGTTATGAAAACAGGCATAAAGAAAGTTGAGTAGAAAAATCCTACATACTAGCAACGGTTTTTAAATGAGTTATATGGTCTTTTTGCACATATGGCCGCAAAGCTCAGCCTACGACAACATTATTTTGGGGCCCCTTTTGGTCGGGGGCCCTTAGTTCTCGAACTAAGGTGCCCTAAACTGCGTCATCAGTCGATCTGTCTTGCTAATTTTCCTTCAAAGATTTTTCAGGTTTTCTTTTCTATCTTGTGTATCAGTTTGAAAATGACATCCCCCTTCGATTAAATTTTCATCAGTAACTCTCATTACATGGCTTGAAGGCCTACCTACCAAAATCACAATAGTGTAACAATATTTGATAAATGTTTATACATTTGCACAATAAAAATAAGCATACCTGACGGTCAATGTCGAGAATACAAGTCCTTCCTTGTTCAAATACATCATGAACAGACTTTTTGCTGCAGAAAATAAAAGCTAATTAGCGAGATTCTTCTTTGAAGGAAGCGATTTTAAGTTTCTATTGTTTATTATAAATTTTTCCAGATA
Source organism: Aurelia aurita (assembly GCA_004194415.1). Classification (NCBI taxonomy): domain Eukaryota; kingdom Metazoa; phylum Cnidaria; class Scyphozoa; order Semaeostomeae; family Ulmaridae; genus Aurelia; species Aurelia aurita. The sequence goes on along the minus strand of REGM01000054.1, from coordinate 1,348,152 downwards.
AGTTTCTATATCTTACTGCTGAGATCTCCGACAATCTATCAAAAAATACTTTCACCAACATTATTCCACTCAAATGTTTCTGTCATAAGGTTTTTGTTCTTTGTGGGCTACAACATTACTCTGTAGATATGCAAGGAATAACAGCATAAAAAGATGCATAACAGCATAAAAAGAAGCATAAAAAGATGCCTGATTGCTAACCTTGTTCCATACATGTTGTTATTAAATACTGCATGTTCTATGAATTCCCCACCATTTATTTCTTTCTGCATTGCTTCTTTCGTAGTAAAATGATAATCTGAAATAAGCAGATCAAAATTTTGAAATGAAAACTTGATTTAAATATCTTGCTAATGACATCCTTCATTACAACTTCCATTGCATAGGTCCGTAAAAAGTGGCGCTTAATGAAAGCAACAAAAAGTGCACAAGGACAATTTAAAAAGTGAACAACATTTTCAAAGACATTTTTGTTCAGTTGTTGGAATCAGCTTCAACAGATTTTACTTTATCAAACCTTCCACCATTAAATTTCGAATTTGCAACAACACTTAAATAATTAAGCACTTCCCTTTGTGAAGCATCTCTTCATTAAACAATGCATCAAATATGGACATTTTTTAACGTGTCCCCAGCGTTTATAAAAAAATAATAGGGTAAGCTAAACTAAAATAAGCCATGAACATTACCTTTTCCATGTACTTCTCCCGGTCTGGGCAGCCTAGTTGTATCTATGAACAGAAAATACCAGGTATATACAGTATATACATCAATGCTCAGTGTTTACTGAACAGTAACTGAATATAATAAATACACTGAAATATATATACTGAACATAATAAATAAAAATGTCTACGCTCTAGTAAAATATCAAATGTTTTCATAGAGCGTCTAAATTTTCTATCGTTGAATTTATGTGGAGACCAACCTCGTTCCCAGGGTGTTCTTATGTCATATGCTGATCACGAAGCCGAGTGAACACCCTGGTACACATTGCACAAATCTGTCCAGAAAATCAACAGATTAGCAGCCATTATGGTATTATGGATTTGCAGTTAATTATTCCGATCTTGATTCCAAACAATACAGTAACACTGTGATGATTGTTGCTAGGTGAATAAATCATATTGTTAGTATTTGAATAATTGGGCAGTTTTCAAGAAATAATGCATGTTTGCTATTGTTTTCGAATAGCCAATCAAATTGCACAACAGCCACTTGTATCCCAGAGTAGAGGTAGAGGAAAGAAATCACTCTGGGGATGAGATTGTGTGAAGACACATAAGCATTAGAAATAAAATATTCTTACGTGAAACGCTGAAACCAAACTTTTCAGGGTAATCATTCATTAATTTCTTGATTATTGTTGATTTTCCACATCCACTTGGGCCAGACAGCACAATTGATCTTGACTCAGGCATTTCTATGGAAAGAAATCAATAGAATAAACTGTGTTTGCAATGTGTTCGAAACGATGAAATGGAAAATTGATCAGCAGGTCTTTTCTCCTAACATTCAAATACAACCAATATGTTTGCTTTAATTGCTTAAGTCAAGCAATGTTTCTCTTTGAGAAACAATGGTGAACTTATGCAGAAAGTTGAGGGTTAACAGTTAATTATGACCATACATTGGCAAAAGAGTTACATCAAATATTTGGGAAGAGAATCAGAAGGCTAACAAGTAATAAAATATTGGGGGAACATTTTTGAATTTGAACTATATCATATGGTTTAAAAAATGGAATGATTCCTTAAAATTCAAATAAAAAAACGATGAGGACAAAAGTAAGGAGAAAACACTGAACAAACAGCTTTTCAAACAGCTATTTTCTCACAATTATTGAAAAGCAGAGGCTAAAACTCAACAGCTGCAACATTGTGTTGTAAAATTTAGAGGGAAAAACTAATAGTGTGGCTTCCCAGATTCACACAACCACCTGCACAATTTGCAAGCAAATTTTCTACTCTGCAGTTTGGTTAAACTTGATGCAAGTCTTCAAAGGAAAAAAGACATCAAATGTTGTGTAATTATCAATCTTAGAATTTTACATATATAAAACTTAAAACATTTTTTAAATTTCATAAATATTTACCTATATTTTGGCAATTTTGAATACCTTTATGATTTTCAGAAATTACAGTGTCTTGTTACAATGTTTCAACTAGTTTTGAGTTTCAGACCTTCATAAACTATGGTTTTCTTGAAGATTGTATCACTTTTTCTTTATCAATTTAGGATTTACGACAATTTTAATTGTTTTCAAAACTGCTCATGAATTCTTTCAATAAAAAGAACAGCGCTGTATATAATTCTGAAAAAAATAAACATATCAAAAATTGCCAAAATACAAGTATATATAGCAAAGTGCCTGTAAGCTCTTTTCAAGACATTAAATCAAACGGAAGATGCATTAATGATTTCTGCAATCATATTTAAAGATTTGAAGCTGAGAACATTCTTTTCGCCAGTGTGCATTCCATGCACTTACAGGCCAAAAGATCTTCAAAGTAGAAAAGAAATTTTCTTGGCATACTGGTGCGAAAATCAGGTAAAAACAATAGAAATGTATTGAAAATGTGATTAAAAAAATTGAATGCAGCTACATTATTTTCCTGGTGTAAATTGCTTTTCTTTGGCACAATCTTTATTAGCTCGGAGTTTACATAGAATGCACCGTACACTTTTTATCATAGATCTAAATAGGTCTGGTTGCAGTGCAGTTTCACTGTGTGTGCCGCTGTTGTTTTATATCCCGCACAACGTTCACTGCCATTACTGGCTTTTTTTTTCTTGTAGATTTATTTTAATTCGATGTAACACTGTAGCTAACAATATATACACATATATATACATATATACATATACATATATACATACATATATACATACATATACATATATATACATATATACAGAGTTAACTAATCAAAATCGAATATGTATACAGAAGACAAATTAAATATTTTTATAAAAAAATGGAAAAATGCTATCTTTGGCTGCAGTGTTACTGCTCTGTTACCTGACTTATTCTTTTCTCTTTTTTTTTCTTTTTACTTTACATCAACAGAGTCTTCAATTTTGAAGGAGTTGATTAATCATGTAGAAGTAGAAGTAGAAGTACACTATTCGGACCGCATCCAATATCACTGATTGTTTTCACTGTTCATCCATTATGTTTCCTTCTTAGATAGAAAGTTCGCCAAAGATTATTAGGAAATTCTTAAGAAGAATTATTGCTCAAAATTTTTGCTATAAGGCCTACTAGGGGGCCCCCCCCATAGGGGTTGTGATTCACGCATTCACGCACCATATTTTAGCTTTTCACGCATTCACGCACAGGAAAATTGGCTTTTCACGTGCACGCAAGCAATAAATCCAATATTTGCGTCAGCTGATGCTTGCCCGGCCTGTTTGAAGGACCATNTCACGCACAGGAAAATTGGCTTTTCACGTGCACGCAAGCAATAAATCCAATATTTGCGTCAGCTGATGCTCGCCCGGCCTGTTTGAAGGACCATAACACTAGTTTTCAGATTTTTAAATGTATACTGTTTGTTAGTATGACTGAGAGCTCTATGAATCAACATAAATGACAGAAAAACGCAAAGTAACAGAAATAGTATACAGCGGTGTTTACTAAGGCAAAAATTAACTGAAGGTATTAAAGTGCAGGGGTCTGGGGGCGCAGCCCCCAGAAATTTTGTTGAGGATACTCACTCTACTTTGGCTAAAAACCTCCCGATCCCATGTTTGCCAGTGTTAAAGTAGAATTTTTGACAATTTTATGACAGTGTTTTCATCCATTAGCATCCACAGAAAAAAATTTTAGGTAGAAATTATTTACTTTGGCTTAGAATGCCTATCTCGATCCCATGCTTGCCAGTGCTAAATTGGAAACTTTGACATTTTTCTAACAGTTTCCTATTAATCACCACCGTCAGGAAAATTTTTGCCAAAATACTCTTTACTTTGCCTTAGAACGCTTCTCACAATCCGATTTGCCTGCCACCAAAACAGAAGCTTTCAAAATTCTGTGATAGTTCGTCTAGGAAAATTTTTAACGACACCAACCTTTACTTTGGCTTAAAACGACACTACCAATCACGTTCCAGTATTTCTCGGAAACTTTTTACCCTATCCTACCTATACCCAACCACTTTCACCTTGTTCCTGAAAGAATTTCATAGACCATCTTTTGACAAAAGTAGAAGTCCAATGCCCCCCATTTCCCCTTCCCCTTGGTCATGCCACTGGTTGTTTGTAGCTTTTTACAAAAAGTCGCAAAACAAAGGTGCGCGGTCTGAGGTCTGGAACAAAATGATAGAAGGGATCCGGTCAGTCGAAAAGAGATTACGTTTTATGACGCAAAGAAATGCCGATACTGACTTGAGATCGAACAATTTGTTTATTACTTACCAAGTTAGAATAAATTATGGAACTTTAAATGATAATTTGTAAAACTATCATCTCAGTATGAATTTCATTCACGAATTCACGCATTGCAAAGCCTGGTGCACGGCATAACGCAACTAAAACTCTCATATCACGCTTCACGCAAGAATCTCAATTCATGAAATCACGCACCAAAAATCGAGATTTCACGATTTCACGCACGGAAATATGGCCAATAACGCATCACGCAAAAATATGGGGGGGCCCCTACTAGATTGCTTAATGCTTTATCTGCATTTGGGAATTTAAGAATTCTTTGACGTCAATAATATATACACGAGGAGGGCTGTACCGTTATTTCTAAGTTTTGCTTTTTTGACCATAATAAAATTGTTTCATATAATCTAACAGTTTTTCAGTCATCTTTCCACTTCAGTGCCACTGAGCCATTTGTCGACAAATGCGGAACAAAGATGGCGCATTCTGGGCGGGCCTAGGCCTAAATGGTGTTTAGTCTAGAAAAATGAACTGTAAATATCACACAGAGAAATAAAAATAAAGTAATCCGCTTTGGCCTGAGCTTACCGTGCGATCCAACTCTAAAACCTCTATGTACATCTAATATAGTGCAAGCTTTGCAGATCTGAAAGTAGCCACGTAGTTCACGAACACCGCACAATTTGATCACCGCCTTCTCTATGCACATTCTTTGAATTGATTTGACAAAGGAGGAAACAGACATGGCAACCTGAATCACTGCCACTGCGATGCGTTACAGATGTTTCAGAATGTTATAGCAACAACAACAACGAAGTAAACAACAACAACAGCGAAATACAGCTTTTGCATGATTTTTTCAGCGAACAAATTTTGGGACAGAAATTATTGGCACCTATCTATTCTGTTGAAATTTTGGACATTTTAGTAAAAATTTGGGAAGTTTTTCTAAAAGCTATAAAATGGAAAGTGTTTTAAATCTCTTTGTCTAATTTACTTTTGTCAATAAGTTTGTTTTTTATCATGCACTTTTTTGAATTTTACAATAGACGATTCCGGAAAAGATGGCGTCGAGGGGCATTTGACCAAGATGCATTGCGTTTAATGATCGAATTTCTATAAAATCACTGTTGATTCCATTATAGAACGCAATGCACCTTGGTCAAATGCCCCCCGACGCCATCTTTTCCGGAATCGTCTATTAAAATACACTCATTTTACAATGACAAAATTTTAGAGTCATTTTAAAGTGTAAATGAATCGAAATTTTTTTTCATACATTTCGAGCAAATCGATATCGTAGATTTCATTTTTCTTGGTTTCAGTTTCATATTCCTCGTAGTTTTCTTGAANTGTTTTAAATCTCTTTGTCTAATTTACTTTTGTCAATAAGTTTGTTGTTTATCATGCACTTTTTTGAATTTTACAATAGACGATTCCGGAAAAGATGGCGTCGAGGGGCATTTGACCAAGATGCATTGCGTTTAATGATCGAATTTCTATAAAATCACTGTTGATTCCATTATAGAACGCAATGCACCTTGGTCAAATGCCCCCCGACGCCATCTTTTCCGGAATCGTCTATTAAAATACACTCATTTTACAATGACAAAATTTTAGAGTCATTTTAAAATGTGAACGGGAATTCTCATTTGTCAAAATTTTTGCTTTCAACGTTTTACTGCAACAACAACAACAACAACAAACTTCAACAAGCAGCAGCAACAACAAAATTTTCTTCTCTTCACAAAATGGCGACCATCGTGGCCGGCGTTTGCAAAAGAAACAGCTTTTCCCTGGTCCAGAAAGGCTGTCCTGTAATCAGTAATTCTCTTAGAAACTGGTGCTTTAGCCGAGGAATAAAAAAGGTACCAAATAAGCCAAGAAGAAGAGATGGCCATCATGTAAATACGCATAAACTGTACTGGGAAGATCGCCTAAAAAATACAGCAAAACCACCATTATGGATTGAACCACATACATCAATTGTTGCTCCCAGTGCAAATGTTGTGTCACCACAAAAAGCAAGTGGCAGATTCTCTGTGATGGAGAAAAGGTAATTTATTGGGGACATATCCTATATCATAGTATGGTACAGAGAGCAGAACAGAGAGCAGAACCACATGTTTCAACACTGCTGCTTGCTTTCATTCAACAAATTTTTCACCAAATATGGATTGGCATCCATCAACGAACATGGTCTTGGACACATATTTTGGAGGCTTCTAAAGTCAATCATTAAGAACTCCTGACTAGCAGTTGTCAACAAAGAAATCTTCTTTTGTAGCAGAAATTTTCCTAAAAAATGACACCTCCATCCACCTCCTATGGTTCCAATCAAATGAGAAATTGTATTTAATTGTAAATTTCATTTATCGTAGAGATAATATGAAAGATTGTTCCCAGAAGATCTACCTTACATCTTCTTCAATCAAAATGGAAGAATGTTTTAAAAACAAAGGTTTGTCCACTCATCTCATGCATTCAGAAGCCTTTCATGGGTAGAGTGAGACTATTATAGACTTTGTCTCTTATTTCAGGGTGGCTGGTCTTGCGGTAGTGTCAATGCTGATGGCAGTTGTATCATTTAAAATGGTATTTGGATATCAAAGTAAGTTCTTTATGTAGTATAACAAGAATATAGACAAGAAAGATAAAATCCCATTTCACTCTTTTTGCCAAATCCTAAAGATGACCAGAACAGTATGTTCTGCAGTAATCCCTAGACATTTGTAATTCTGAAGTCTGACCCAACACTAGGAAAATAGTTAATCCCATTTTTTGTAATGTATTCTTTTTTTTCAAATTTCCCACAAGTAACATTTTTCATATTGCCAAAATTTGAACTTTTAAATTCAGTCATAATCCAGTACATTTATTACTAATATTGCCAAGTTGATTGTAACTTCGGTTTGCTCCACAGATAAAAAATCATCTGCTGAACAAGAAGCACCACAGATTGCAGCAACCTGATGCACGGAACAGAAGAGGCCTTATGCAAACACCAATTTTGTGTGCCTTTATCACCATATATAAAAAACTCTTCTTGATGTTCAAAATGAGTGAGAAAGACTGTTTATTGCAAAACCTTTGTTGTAGATAATTTTGCCAATTTAAAAGTAGCTTCCGTCCACTTAATCCACAGTGCAATGCTTATTAAACCTTTTAATATTATATTGTATCCCAGCATCAGCCACAAATACTTGCAAGGGCAAAGCAAATAGAATGAGTAGCTCAGCACACTTCTTGCTATATGACCAAAATTTTACAGAAATGTTCAGTGGCATTGTAGGTTCTGTTGGAACATCAGCAAGCTATTGAATTTGCCATCAAACAAAACGTTTCTTTTTTATTTTTTTTAATATTCGAGATTCGAATTCAGCACATAAAGTTTGAGCAAAGTTGAATTTTGTGTTTATTATCTTGCATATAGATGAAACTGCAGGAGTTTTAAATTTTTAAATTTTACAGACTTGGACATGAGAGTACAGTATACCTACAGAATGTGTGATGTAACTGTTTTATATCATCCCATTTATTTGCTGAATAAATATATTACAAATGAAAATTTAATCAACATTTAAGACATGTTTCTTTTTATTCTGATACACCAGTTTACTCTCATTAAGCTCCAGTCAAACGATCCAACATTTCACCCAACATTTCATCCAACATTCCAACCAACAGTTCATCCAACATCGAAAATGACGACGTTGGGTGACCCAACATGGTGGTGAAACGATCCAACATTTCAGCCAACATGATGTTGGGTGAAATATTGGGTGAAAGGTTGGGTCGTTTGACCGAGGCTTTATTCATCGCAGAGCAACGTTATTTTCGCATAATGAAAAAGCCCCTTAGGTAGAAACATTGAAAGAAATCAGGCAAAAGTTGTGACTAGTTACGAATGTGTTTCATTAAAATATAAAAGAACAAAATATATACATTTTGCTAGAACTATTCAATATTTACAGATTAAAATTAAAAATTTTAAACATCTATTATGTGTCTTTCTCACCTTCTGCCTCCTTCTCTCCTGCCTGGCCTTCTGCTGTGGCATCATTTTCCATTGGTGCAGCTTCTCCACCATCAGCTTTTGGTTCAGTACCTGTTCCTTCTTGCTCATTACTCACTACATTATTAGCTTCACTGGCTTCATTATTAGTGTTATTTTCTTCCCCTTCTTTCTTCACTTCTCCTTCTGATTCCCCTTCTTTCTTCACTTCCCCTTCCGAGCTACCTTCTTCTTGATTAGAATTTTCAGTTTGTTCCTTAGGCACCTCATTTTTACTAGTCTCATTTGCAGGATTCTCATCTGTTCCACTCGTTTGTTGGGTATCACCCTTTGCCTCATTGTCATTACCCTCTCTTTGGCTTTCTTCCACCTTTTCCTGTGTTACTTCGTTATTATTTACTTCTTCAGAATCTGCAGTTTTCTCTTGTGCATTTTCTGCAAGTAGGAAAAGATTCAAACTAAATCAAGGTAATGAAAGTACAAATCAAGGTTAAGCTCAAGATTGACGATGGAAACGAAGATGAAGATTGGCAATCAATAGTTTTCATTAAAGTCTCTCCCAAATTAGGTGTCACGTGCAAAATTCCCGTGAATAAAACCAATTGCAGAGATTTGCATCAGTAATTTTGCATTATCGCAAATCTCACGTGACATCTAATTTGAGACAGACTTTAATTCGTCCAAACATGAGCACAAGATCGATATTTAGAGTGCATTTACTTCAATAATCATGATTTAGACAAAGGTTGACTGAATTTGGAGTCAAGTATTTTGCGTTCATCTACAGTAGATTCATAATCGTCTGGCAACTAAACAACTGTAGCTCCCCTCTATACCCTTAACCTTGAATTGCAGGCATGATTCAACATTGTTTTGTTACGAAACTCAAAATTAAAAGCTATTCAAAATGGATTTTTGATGGAAGCAACCTGAAGCAATCAAAATCAAAGCATTAGAAAGAAATCATCGTGCAGAATTACTAGAGAAATATTTCGAATGGAGCACTATTTCTACAACCGTAACACTATAAAAGATGATTTGAAGCAAAGACCTGCCGAAAGGATGTTCACGGGGAAATTTTAGTGCAGTACTTTCGTCGAGATGCTCTCTGCTGATCTAAAATGAGAACAGATTCACCTTTGCACTTTTAACTGAAAAATCCAAAGGAGTTACTTTTTAGTAATGTCCGTATTACCTGCAGGTTGACTCTCCGATTCTTGGGTCTCTTCGCTTGGCTTATCAGCTCCTTCATTCACAGCATCATCAGATGCATCAGGCGTGGCTTCTGCGTCACCTTGGGTTTCCTTCCCTTCTTCGGCTTCTGTAGTAGCCGTCTCACCCTCTCCAGCTTCTGCAGTACCTGGCTCGGCAGTTCCATCCTCGTTCGCTGCCTCTGCATTCGAGCCTTCCACTGCCTCCCCTCCTTCGGGAACTTCGTCAGGGACATCGGGTTGCGCCTTTTTCTCTGGTTCTGAAATATTAGATAACATATGACTGAAATTATCAGGGCCTATTGTATGTTTTTAAGTGATGCTGTAACTGATGGTTATACGGAAGGCATTTATGTCACCACTCGCAATATAATCAACCCACATCTGAGGTTGAACCATTTTGCATTTGTGGAAACCTAAGCCAGAAATACTACAGTTGCTTTCGCCATCTCGACTGCCCGTTAACTCGAACATTGGCTATTTCAAACAGATTTCCATTTTCCCGGAGACTCCGAGATAACGGATATCAACTGCATATGGAAACCTTAAATGAGATGAGAAATGCTACGTGAGCTCGATTTTGTCGCCTGTTTTAGATGTGTGTGGGGTGCATGCCTGAATGGCCGAGCGGCTTATACAGTTTCCGTTAGGTAACTGAAGTTAAGCTTGGTCGCTTGAGGTCAAAATCTGGATGGGTGACCATCCAGATGTCTGACCAACCAACTCACTTCGCCGTCCTTCGAAGGGNAGTAAAGCAGAAAAGAAGAAAGGAGCAAAAGAATGTTCTAACCTGCTCATATATTCAATCAACTCTTCGAAATGTTCACTTCCTTCGTGTTGTTTATAAAATGCAGCAGCTTCCTCTTTGCTTAGTATCTTTTCTTCTTTGTGTAATATTTCAACACCAGATGCTTCAATCTACGATGAAAAAATTTCTTGGTGGATTTAATAAGAAAACAGTGAACTGTTCATGCTTTTCCCAAGAGTTTTTATGCTCAGCAAAGACATAGCCGGAAATCTTTCAATACACAAATGCAAGATAGTAGCCAGCCTTAGAGACACATTGAGTCGGTTAGATCAAACCCCGGGGGGCACTATGTATATTTTTTGGGTACTGGGGATGTGCCATTGGGAAGAGTATCGTTGTCACGATTTTGATATAAAGAACGGCATCTATTTTCCTGATTTTGGTATAAAGAACAGATAAGTAGGCCATTTTGAAAAATTGATATAAGGTCGGGTATACATTTGCGACAAATTGGTATATGGTTTGGGTATGTTTTTGAAGCTTGGGTGGCACGTCCCCAACCAAAATCTGGTCAAGTGCCCCCCCCCCCTGCAAGATCAACTCTTTGGTATCACCTACGACGGTTGGTAAAAATTAAAAGCAATTTAGCAACATTATTTTAAAGAATATGAATGGCAAAATTTGTTTCTACAGCTTTCTCAATTTCTTATAATTTGGATTGTCATAAATTTCAATATTGGACCTAGCAGTATTTTCACAACGATAGCACTAGTGTAATTGCAAACATGTCCTCCAACAGATTCGCTAACATTAATAACAAAAATGATACATACATTTCTGATAATTTCATCTGCATGTCCACTTTCTACTGCATCGGGCTTTATAATGGCAACTGATATTTCTTTGGGGACTTCTACAACTTCTAAAAATTCAAATCAGATTATCAAGTTACTCAAATGCTACGTATCACTCTTTGCAATTTGCAAAAAACACTACAATTTCATTAAGCAAAATAATTCATCGTGGACTGGGTTGATTCTGGAGATCTTTTATCTTCTAGAACAACCATGTGAAATTTGGCATTTTTATTAACTATCTAAATTTCATTGCTACTATTAAATTGCAAGAAACTACTGCCAGATCTATTTTCTTCGTAATATAAAGCTTTAACATGCGTGAAAATCTGATGGTCGAGCAAAAACGAAAAAAATAACGCTCATGAATCAAATTAACACTCCAGAAAAAAGCAGCATCTTCTAGAAAAACACAATTACTACGATTCTACATGCTGATGCTTGCAGGACTACGAACTGTAACTAGTTGCTAACAATCCGACGAAGCGATACTTGCAAAAGTAACTGGATATAAATGAATCAACTACTTTACCTTCAGCTCCACCAGGTCTTCCAAAAATACCTTTTAAGATAAAGAAGTAACTTTTCTCACTAGATACTAGATAAGAACTATAATAAAACTACTTAGTAGATGGGCTGCTTCTCTTCGTCGTTTTAAAGGATTAATAGACCTTTTTACTTGCTAGAAAAGAGGCTTGGATCGAGCGTCCAAATCTGGTAAAGTTTTGGAAAGAAAGAAAAAGCACGACCTCTGTTCTAAGTAAAAACACTGCTAGCTGTGGCATGAAGTTCCTTCGGAACTCAGAACACTTTTGAGAGAGTTAATCATAGATAACTTGGCTCAAATTGAGTTTACGAATGTCGATTCGAATGTCGAGATTACGAATCGAGAATGTCGCTGTTCTGCTTATCCAAGATAAGTTCTTAAGCATCTTAAACTTTTCAAACCAAAAGACCATAGTCATAACTATGAAAAGACTGTTCAATTTTCCACCTCTGTATGTGCTTGGTACTCTTGAAACTATGATTCAAACTAAACTATGATTCAAACTGAACTATGATTCAAACTAAACTATGATTGAAATTAAACTTGAAACTATAGTTGAAACTAAACGCTACACAACAACTTTCGATTTCAACACTATACTGTGACAACCGTTACTAGCCAAGCTACCATAAAATACATTTTGAAGACATTCGCATTGAAAAAACTCAAAACATGTCAGCAATACTTTAAAGATGCTAAGCTACAGGACGGCCACCAGTGATGGTTCACATGTGACAGACTATTTCTGGACTGCTTCAGAACTTTAGTACAACAAACTTCATTTATCAAAGACATGTATTTAGGATAGGGCGTTAATAACTATCAGAATCAAACTCTGTACGTAAAATCACCATTTAGTATCCTGTCAGTATCATTCTAACTGCTTCCTGATGTTGATAGAAACTCGTTGATTCCTACAGTATAACGATAGTAGAGCATAATTCCGGCCTTCGTGCACCCCCAACATATTAATGGCAGTGTGTCCATGTAAGTAGCATTCTCATAGGGGGAAATTCCACAAACACGTGACAGTTTGTTGTGTTTTCATGTGATCAGCTTTTGTGCGAATACGAGATTGAAGTGTAGGGCATTTTATCAGCATTTTCAACCATCGTGTATGCGTGTATGCAATTGACATCTATATGGCCACACTGCCGTTACGAGACCCTATTCTCTTTATCTCGTGACAAAAACAAAACGAAAAAATGCAACATACCCATGTCATCATCATAGAAATCAACATCACTAGTCTTTTCGCCATCTCCTTTTTCTTCTGCTTGTTGCTGTTGTTGCTGTACTTCGGTGTCAACGAACTGAAAGAATCAGTCAAATTATAACAATCAGACACATTGAATCAAGAATTGCATTAACGCCAATAAAACCAATTGCTGAACAGTTTCCATTGAAACTNGCTTTAACATGCGTGAAAATCTGATGGTCGAGCAAAAACGAAAACAATAACGTTTATGAATCAAATTAACACTCCAGAAAAAAGCAGCATCTTCTAGAAAAACACAATTACTACGATTCTACATGCTGATGCTTGCAGGACTACGAACTGTAACTAGTTGCTAACAATCTGACGAAGCGATACTTGCAAAAGTAGCTGGATAGAAAATGAATGAGCTACTTTACCTTCAGCTCCACCAGGTCTTCCAAAAATACCTTTTAAGATAAAGAAGTAACTTTTCTCACTAGATACTAGATAAGAACTATAATAAAACTACTTAGTAGATGGGCTGCTTCTCTTCGTCGTTTTAAAGGATTAATAGACCTTTTCGCTTGCTCGAAAAGGGGCTTGGATCGAGCGTCCAAATCTGGTAAAGTTTTGGAAAGAAAGAAAAAGCACGACCCCTGTTCTAAGTAAAAACACTGCTAGCTGTGGCATGAAGTTCCTTCGGAACTCAGAACACTTTGGAGAGAGTTAATCATAGATAACTTGGCTCAAATTGAGTTTACGAATGTCGATTCGAATGTCGAGATTACGAATCGAGAATGTCGCTGTTCTGCTTATCCAAGATAAGTTCTTAAGCATCTTAAACTTTTCAAACCAAAAGACCATAGTCATAACTATGAAAAGACTGTTCAATTTTCCACCTCTGTATGTGCCTGGTACTCTTGAAACTATGATTCAAACTAAACTATGATTGAAATTAAACTTGAAACTATAGTTGAAACTAAACGCGACACAACAATTTTCGATTTCAACACTATGCTGTGACAACTGTTACTAGCCAAGCTACCATAAAATACATTTTGAAAACTAACATTCGTATTGAAAAACTCAAAACATGTCAGCAATACTTTAAAGATGCTAAGCTACAGGACGGCCGCCAGTGATAGTTCACATGTGACAGACTAGTTCTGGACTGCTTCAGAACTTTAGTACAGCAAACTTCATTTATCAAAGACATGTATTTAGGATAGGGCGTTAATAACTATCAGAATCAAACTCTGTACGTAAAATCACCATTCAGTATCCTGTCAGTATCATTCTAACTGCTTCCTGATGTTGATAGAAACTCGTTGATTCCTACAGTATAATGATAGTAGAGCATAATTCCGGCCTTCGTGCACCCCCAACATATTAATGGCAGTGTGTCCATGTAAGTAGCATTCTCATAGGGGGAAATTCCACAAACACGTGACAGTTTGTTGTGTTTTCATGTGATCAGCTTTTGTGCGAATACGAGATTGAAGTGTAGGGCATTTTATCAGCATTTTCAACCAGCGTGTATGCGTGTATGCAATTGACATCTATATGGCCACACTGCCGTTACGAGACCCTATTCTCTTTATCTCGTGACAAAAACAAAACGAAAAATGCAACATACCCATGTCATCATCATAGAAATCAACATCACTAGTCTTTTCGCCATCTCCTTTTTCTTCTGCTTGTTGCTGTTGTTGCTGTACTTCGGTGTCAACGAACTGAAAGAATCAGTCAAATTATAACAATCAGACACATTGAATCAAGAATTGCATTAACGCCAATAAAACCAATTGCTGAACAGTTTCCATTGAAACTGTCACACACACACAAAATTCAACTGTGTCCTTCGATATGCAGATTTTCATTACATCGACGGTTTTTCCATATATCGAAGGGTTTGCCTGTTATTTCGATCAGCAGAAACTCACTTGGTCGACGGAATGAAATTGGGAAAATGTCGACTGAGTAAAACCCCTTCAGGGGAGAAATGGACTTCAAACATGGACCGCTGCATATCCGCAACAGTTGAAGTCTTCATTCCCTGCAGCGTTTCTTATAAAGAGTTTCTTGTAAAAAATATGTGTACCATGTTAATAGGAGCGTAAGAGCGTAGCAGTGCATACCAATTTCCTATCTGTTTCTCCATCAATGATTCGATGTTCCTCTTTTAGATGATGTGTTATTGAACGAATTAGCCCGGGAGCATCACAGCCACGAATCACGTGCACCAACTGACCTCCCTAGATATGAAATAAACAATTGAAAGTCGTGAAAATGTCAAAAATTTGATAGTTTCCCGGGGGGGGGGGGGTAACTTGAGCATTGGGATGACGGGGATGTGCCACCCAACTTTTAAGGAAAGGCCCATCCTTAAGGATTTTCGGTCGATTTCATACCCATTTTTAAGGATTTTGGAGATAAATTTACCAACCAACCAAGTTTCAGAACGAAAACGAAAAAATCAAACGTTAAAAACAAAAAACTCGACAAGTTTCTTGTTCCAATTTAAAAAACTACCCATTTCTAGTGGAATATTTACATTTTGAGATCCATACTTAGGGATTTTCGAGGTTTAAAACCCAGCCTTATGGGGGCCTTATGGGCGGCACGTTCCCGTTGCTCTATATATGGAAGTTACCCCCCCCCCCCGGGTAGTTTCCATCATTATCTTATCAATTCTTTGCAGAGACTTCTACTTCCTTCAGAGAGAGTCTTCGAAAATCAAATAGAGCACAGGAGAACAAACAGTTGCTCGAATAAAATAAAACAAATGAGAGTCGTTCTATAAGTATGTCAAAGGGAGGAAAAATTTCAACAAATTTTTAAGAATAGAAAATTCAATGGTTGAGCTGCCTCAAAAACACTTTCAAATTACGCGTGGATAGTACGTAGTAGCACAATTCATTAGTCATGATCTGTCTTAGGCTGCCTCAGAAATGTTGCATGTTTAAATGAATTACTCGGCTATATACACTGCAGACTTGGACAAGCAAGGTCTCAAATTGCAAGTGAAGATCTCATCTATATCATAACGTTGGAATAAACATTTTTTAATGTGAGGCTCCTCCGCAGGAACTGTTCAAATACTTATACTTTTTTGGGACACCCAGTAGAAGTTTCAGAAGTCTTTCATTGGACAAATCAATCCACAAACATTTAAGCAGTATAAAATGATTTCATAGTAGCATGCAATTAAAAGACATTTCTATTGCAGTTTATAGGAATCTTTAAATTATATCTGTAAAATTCTTGTGTATGCATCAACATAGTAGGTTGGTCCTTACCCCATAGAAAAGAAAGGTTGGTCTACTTTTCTCTCGATAAGCAGAAAGGGATTCAATGTGATCTGTTTCTGCCTGAAAAAAAATTAATATTTCAGTTAGACCGGTTAGACATGATCTGTTAGCTTAAAAAAAGCAACAATTTTTCATCTTTTTATTCATGAATGATCACTNATGCAATTAAAAGACATTCTATTGCAGTTTATAGGAATCTTTAAATTATATCTGTTAAACTCTTGTGTATGCATCAACATAGTAGGTTGGTCCTTACCCCATAGAAAAGAAAGGTTGGTCTACTTTTCTCTCGATAAGCAGAAAGGGATTCAATGTGATCTGTTTCTGCCTGAAAAAAAATGAATATTTCAGTTAGACCGGTTAGACATGATTTTCCATCTTTTTATTCAATGATCATTTCGGACAAAATGTCTTATGAATATTTCAGTTAGACATGATCTGTTAGCTTAAAAAAAGCAACAATTTTCCATCTTTTTATTCATGAATGATCACTTCAGACAAAATGTCTTATGGCATGACATTCAACAAAGCTTGTATGGCTTTTGGAATGTTTGCAACAAAAATCTTGTTTACATTCTTCTGTAAATTTTTTTGCAATTTCATTTTTCTACCTTTTTTCCAACATTTCAGACAGGCTTTTCAGACAAGATCTTGGATTGCAAACATTGTGGATGGTAAAAGCTTTTCCCTGAAGGTTTTGCTGTCCAAAGGTTTTAAAAGTTTGTAACATGAAAATTGTAGAATGTGTTCTCAATTCCAGCTTTGGACCCTTTAGGTGGTGCACATCAAGGTTTTAAATCTATTCTTTGCTGACAAAGATACTGAGTACTATTTGCACTTTTCTACTGATAAAAATTAAAACCTTAGCTGGTTCTCTCATTGACCAATTTCAAATGAATGCCAAGTATTTATGCTAGTTTAATTAATGTAAGAATACCATGGCAAAATGCAGCAGCTCATCTCCAGTCTCATTCCTTATTCGACGAAAAGTGCTTTCAATAGACTTGCATGGTCCACACCATCCTGCATATGCATCAACAACTAAAAAAAGAGGATTTAATTTCAATGATTTATCATTAATGATTTGGCCCCCTAAATTTAATGATAGTAATAATTTGATTGTTAAATCTATCAACTAGCAAACACAGGGGAGTACACTCCTTGAATTGGTATTTCAAATAAATGTTTTGGCTAATTAATGACTGTAATAATTTTAGACATTTTGTTTTGTGCTTTGTCTTCTAACGGTTTAAGGATTAAAATCTAAATAAAAAAATATTTTAGGTAATTTCTTACCAACCAAGCCACCTTTTGACATCATGTCATCCCATTGTTCCTGGTTCCTTATGTCAACCTGCAAATAGAAAATTGTTGAAAAACATTCCAAACAAATAGAGCACAGTGAACTTGTGGGGACACAGAATGCCCCCGGCGTTTATCAAATTTTGAAGGGATTTTGCGTGGCATTTATTAGAGGGAGGTGTTTATTAGAGGGAGGTGTTTATTTGAGACTAGGCGTTTATTAGAAGAAATACGGTAAGCCACTAAGGGCTATTGTTTGAGGTCATATTTTTATATGGTATGCCAAAAGACGATTACGGAAAAGATGGTGTCAGAGGCATTTGACCATGATCCATTGTGTTCTACATACAATGGAATCAATAGTGATTTTATAGAAATTCAATAATTAAACGCAATGCATCTTGGTCAAATACCCCTTAATGCCATCTCATTCATATTGAAATGTAGTTTGCAAAGAAAAAACAAAACCGAATCTTTCGTTTGGGGAAGGTATAGGTTATCTGGAACTCAAGATTTTCGAGAAAGTATACCCCATGGTAAAATACCTGGCAGATATTATTCTTAACTGATTCCTTGTCATAAAGTTTGTCCATCAACAACAGATTATCTAGATTATCAGCCTCAAAGGACACCTGCCACGAAGGTTGTGTTGGATGGAGGACATACTGTATACAACACATAAGCACAAATGCTGGCAGAAGCTGGTTTACAGTGCTCACAGTTGATGGCTAACTCTATTTGCAATGCAAGTTTGGTGCTACAAAAGTTCGTGTAAATTTTCGAATATAAAAAAAACACTAAAGATAAAAAAACCGGGCCTAGCAACACCATACAGAAAAGAGCATCGTTGTGGTGTCAATAGGCCATCATCGATCAGCGAGATCAACTGATGAATCGAAATGAGATCAAATTAGCTATCAGATGAAATGCAGCAGATAAATCAAAAGCTAAACCAAAGAACGTCTTGCCCTGAGTGCTCTCGCCGCATCTGGATTTCTTTTTAGTGCCATGGTCTTCAGTTTTTCGCGTAGATGAAGATTATAGGCCACACTTCGTTCAGCGTCTTCGCGTTGTTATGGAACATTGCTCTCTTTTCTCCAAATAGTTTCCTGTTTACACAAAGGGAAGAGCGCAGCAGGAACCGCAGAAGGGAATGAGCGCGAAATATGAAATGTTTTCAGAAGCTAAAATGATTTCTCTCAAAGCATGAACCATGATTTAAAAGTTTTTCGTTCGCGACAAAGTTTTAGTTCCGCATTTTCAGTTCACGCTCGAATTCCTAGAAGCGAAGAAGAAGGTGTACGTACAGTACCTCCCATGAGAGCAAGCTGGTACTTCCACGAGGAGACAAGGATAATTTTTGGAATTTTACGAAGCCTTCCACTCAAAATTTGTCGATTTTTTATACATTTGATTCACGAAGCATTGTAGTAGAAGATGTCCAGTAATTTTATGCCTAAATCGCTGGCAATTATCATGAATTATCATATGAGGAGACCTTGATGAATCCAGCAGGTTTCTACTTTGAAACTATGTTAGTGTCTTTTTCCTATTGTGAGATTTTCAGATCATTTAAGACTTTACCAAGATAAGATACAAGATAGGCACATTGTCACTTTAGTAAATAATACCTTAGCCTAATTTTTTGTTATGCAGGTGAAATTAATATTTCACAGTAAACACTGCAAACAGACATTAACTGGTTAGATTTTTCAATTTTTTTTTGCAGATTTCTCTTTATATTTCTTGGTGCACACTTTGACTTTCTTCGCAGGGATTTTTACTTATTCAAGAAGGAGAGAAACCCTCTTAAATTTGGAGGAAGACATGAGAAAACTATGATGAAATGTTCTGCAGAAAAAACATTGTTGAAACTAAGCTTGAGACAGAGAGGGGACAGAGAACGCCTTTTACAGATTAATTTGTTCCCTCCGGTGAAAAGCAAAACAAATGTTGGAAGAGCTCGAGGCTGCTGGCAATATTGTATGCAAATTTGCAAACATATGAAGAACAGATGAAGGGCTTCTACTGCATATATTTCATGCATTGAGTTATTAATTTGCTTCTCTTTGCATTGCATCCTTCCTTCGCTCGTGCTGGTCTAGGATCTCGTCTGATCTGAAGTGATCTCGTCGTGATTTACTCGATGACAAACGCAAACATGTTCTAGAACACAAATTAAAGCCATTCATACCTGTATCTCTATCTTTTTCGCCTTAGAAGCCATGTTATTATTGATTAGTGAATAGCTTTGATTGATAAAATCAGTTGATAAAGAAGAGAGAAAGGCCTAAACTATCAATTTATTCAAAGTGAAGTGAGCAACTGTTTCTCTCATGTGTTCGTGGTTTTTTATCGCGTTACCATGGAAATGTATCGACATGCGCAAACACTTGGATTACTCTTTTATTTCATTATTGCTATTGTTTTAAGTCCGAAAAAGGAATTCCATTCAATTGTTCTTTTGTTCTAAATAGAATTGGCTTTGTGACCTTACGAATTTTATAGACCATTCTATGCTCTTTTGGGACCTGCAGCCAGCGAGCCATGCAGCGCGGCACAAAGGTACAAAGGAACCTTCTTCGGTACAAAGCCGGGCTTGTAAACTTCGTCGCTCAACGTCGCTCTATCTTTGTTTATTTCTACTGAATGTTTTCAATATTTTCTTATTCAACTCAAAAAACGTCCGCAACAAAATATTTCTATGGAAGCATTCCTGAAGCTGAGAAAGCATGGAGAAAGCTTGTCTTGCTTCCAGAAAACGTTCATCAGAAATGAAATGCTTAAAAATCGTCCATAAATGTAGAACTTGAAAACTGTCTATTTTTTTATCGGACGCTGATCACAGTGAATCGACGGATAAGGACACGCAGCACGCAGACGTGAATGGTGCATCATTTCAAATCAGCCAATCAGGAGTCGAGGCTATAAACTCGTCCTTTGCACAAAAAGAGAATACGATTTCGACTATGACCACGTGAAAACGTCATTTCAGTAGCCTCGCTTATTGGATGTTTCAAAAACACTTCCCTGCAAAATGTCAGGGCAATGTCTTCAATTTTTGGCTTAACCTTTTGACTTTCAATTGGATTTAAACTTTTCTAATGCCCAAATTTAAATAGTCTGTGTTGCTACAATTTAAGAAACTCTAGTCTTAAGTTGGGAAAGAGCTAAGAAACTTTCAAAAGCAAAATTCACAGATATTTTGGAAAATATGTCGTTTATTTCACGTTTTGAATATAATACGAACACGTTTTCTTCCAGGGTTTTCTTCCCACTTGATGTTTTATATGTAAAGAAACGTATCTGCAGCAGTGTTAGAAACTACATGATAATTCATGCACTTGAAAAATAAAAAACAAATTAAGAAACGTTCAGTACTAAAATGCCGAAATGTTCATGTTAAATTAAGAAACTTTTAGTACTATGGCCTGATCCAAGTTTCTTATAACAAATACGTTGTGTCTCTGTACCTCATGTTCAAATATTTCGAAAACAATTGACCAAAAGACAACTTCATTGGGCTCTCTGATTGGCTTATTTCAACTATTTTCTTCTCTTACGGATCTTATCTGACTATTTGCTGTGACCAGTGCCAGAAGAAACTATTTGGCAAGTGGTTAGGTTACTCAACGCAATTTCTGTAAAAATAAATAAAATACAGTTGATATTTTTCATTTCGGAACCCTTCTGTGTTTGCTTGGCAATTTACATACACGTTTTTTTTATAAGAAACTGGTTTATAAGAAACTAGTACTAGGATGGCCAAAAATGTAAGAAACTCTAGTACAATGTTTGAGAAGCGCTAAGAAACTTTAAAAAGCTAAATCCAAGAAAATCATGGCAAAGTTGTCGTTGAACCTTTATTCTTGAGTAATATTCACGATAATTTTTTGTTTTGAGCCCAGTACAACTTTTTTGCTTGCGAAACATGCTGTATGGCAAGAAACAAATACGTTGCAGTAGTAGGTACTACATCTTAATTCAAGCATCCACAAAATAAGAAACAAATTAAGAAACTTCCACGACTAAAAAGCTGAAATTGAAATTAAGAAACTTTTAGTACTATGGGCTGATCCAAGTTTCTTATAAAAGAAAAAACGCGTACCTCCATCGGCCATCTCGGTCTTGACGATTTCCCTGTGCCACATCTTGACAAACCGGCGGACGGGCGTGGACTGTTGATGACAAAACTCCGCCGTGTGGCGGAAGATGACGGCATTGATAGATGCGACTCTCTACCATTATCAGAATCATCCATATCTTCAGGATTACGAAACTTCTTCAATATCTCAGAAATGTGCACCGGAAAATGATGCCTAAGTGGATCGAAGATGAGTGGATCGCCTTCTGATTCACGAGGAAGCCGTCTTCTTCTAGGTCGATAAGTAGCATTGTCCCCTTCATCCCTAAAATGGCTCGGAAAATACATGTTTTGTGGCGTCCAGGATTAGTTATACAAGCGGATTACGAATTTGCGAATTTTTTAAGACACTTTAAGCAAATCTCCCTCTTCAGCGCGAGATTTCACAGCTGTTGTGTATTAATCAAGGAAAGAAATTGTCTTGCAATTAATTATAGATGGACGAGGGTTAACCGAAGTTCTAAGTAATTCATTGGAACTATTCAGTTAAAGCGACAATTCATTTCAGAAGTGCATGTATTTTTGAATCGGGCTACAGTCATCTTTTACGCAGGCTCTGTTTGAGATAACATAGAACTGAGTTTGAGCTTCTGATTTACCTAGACGACCCCTAGACGACAGGTATTACTTATTCATCAGTTCTGAGTGAAATTGTCAGTTTCCAGGTTTCTTGTGAGTCTCATCTTTTACAAGATAGCTGGCAAACAAAATACCTGCCGCAGCTAAAGTCTATTTGTTAAATCACCAAGTTTGATAATAATTCCATAAAATTACGCATGACTGTAAGCTATTGCATATTATAGCATTGGCTCTAAAATAGAGACACTGCATGCTGTTGTGAGCTCTAGCGAAGATAACCTAAATTTTCCCTCTCATTCGCATTAATCTAAGGCATGTAAGTTCAATTACCTTCCATTTCTAGCAGCGTTGATTTCCTGTTTTGCGATCTTATTTTCTGATTTTATGAACCGTTTAAGGGATAAAAGACCCCCAAGACAGAGCCAAAAATCTGCCCCCACGTCAATCAAGATGAACCCCGCAATCAGTAAGCTAGCAACAATCGTTCGGAGCTGAGCGATGTAACAAGAATCGTCCTTCTAACATCTCGAATTTTCAGAACTTTTCAGAGAATGAAAACAAAATGTTAGCCTTATTGCAATCTGATAACTTGGGTATACACGATAGCATTCAAATTATACTACGAGTATAAATATCTTAAATTTGACAATATAGAAACACAAGTAAAAAATCTATGGCAGACAGCTATAGCATACATACAATTGCTGCATTAGCATTGACTAAAACGTTTACTCTGTTTAAAAGGAATACAGTACAGAATTGAAACGACAACTCATGCAGATTAAAATAGCATTTAAGATCCCTCACTCCTATAACTAATTCGTACCCACTTGATACATAGAGAAATCATTTAAACAGGGTATTATTTTTCAAGTATAGAGGCTTACTTTCAAGGGTTTGGGAGGTAAAAAACTGCGAAATAGCTGTCAATCTACTTTCTATTACGTCGAATTTTCCCTCGAGCCACTGAGACGGGGTAGCAAGAAGGGGGGAAAGACAGTCAACTTCTCCTTGGATCTCCGAGACAAGAGGGTTATTTTGGGGGTGCCGGCAAACAAAAGCAGTCCCAAAATATTGTAAATAAAGGGTCCGCACATAATATATTTTTCTTGGGGGAAAACTATTTGTCTCTGCAGCCCTGCAAATTCCTTGTGAACTTCTTGTCGCTCGTTGTTTACGTAAAAAAGATTGCAGTCATTTTTTAATTCAAGCATTGGCTAAAGTAAAAGGCCAAAATAATATCTGAGGTCAAAGGTAATAGTTTTTACTGGTTCACTAAAATAATACATAAGGATGAATAAACTTAAAACTAGGTTGAATGCAGAGTTATAGGAAAACTCGCAAGAATTGGGTTAAACTGTAACATCATTACGTAAAGATTAAATTTCATTTCACAAAACATAAAATCAATCACAAAAATCAAAGATTAGTTGTAAAAAAATAAAAAAGCATAGCTCAATTGATTTCACTGTATAGCTCAAAAATAATTATTTTATAGGAGAAGAAGAAGTTCGAAGAGCAAATTCTTATTGCCTGATAGGTACTTAGATTAAAAAATATTATTGCTGATTTTGATGACTAGTAATTTCTTGTTAGGGGTTTTGGAAAATTTTTCCTAAAAATCTCCTTCGTCTGTAAATCCAATAAAAAATATCGTACTGAATTTTACTCAATAAGTGTCTTTATGTTCCACGTGATGCAGTAAAAACATTATCAAAATCTTGCAGTTGGACTATTTTTCAGAATTTTTGCAATCTTGGGGGTTACTTTTTTGGGTAACCCAATTTTTAATTTTTTAATAATTTTCTTCTAGAGAGAATTTATTCACAATGTCAGACTGGTCAACTACCGGGCGAGTCAGAAAAATGTTTAGACGTTGGATAGCATGTAGCTCTCAAACCATTCATCGGATTCCTATAAACCGATAATACCTGTGTGGCTTACATATCAACCTAGATATGGGAAAATTTAGTTTGCCAAAATCGCCAGAATCGTTCTCAAATTACAGGCGATTTTATAAAATGCTTCATCTCAAAATCCTTCAGAACAGGCCTAAAATCTTTGATCGAATTTGCTAGCATGTAATTTGAGGATACGACCGATCTTGACAAACTAAATTTTCTTATTCAAGTTGATATGTTAGCTACATAGGTATCATCAGTTTATAGGAATCTGTTACGTGTTTCGAGAGCTACAGGCTTTCAAACGTCTACATCTTTTTGACTCACTCGGTATTTAGACGCATTCGGTAGGCCAACATGACTACAACCTATGCGACTGTAAAGAAGAAGCAAGCACATAACACCCTAAGGGTTAATATATAACTAATATTACACAACAGGTTAGAAATTATTCAAAAATCAATGTCTTAACGTAATTCTATATATCTTATTCTTCATTTATGTTACATACGCAAATAACTTATTTCTAAAATGAATTCTTACCGCAAAAAATTATGATTTGAGTTAATCTCCATCGAAATGAGGCGAGTCTTTATTCGACATTGAATCGTAAAACCATGAAGTGAACTTACGAAGTTGAGATGCAGCAGCTTTTGACTGCTCTAGCAATTCCTCTTTTTCGATCTTTGCGAGTTGAAGTTCTTCCAAGAGTCTTTCATTCGCACTCTTCTCCTGCAATGGAAAATTAAAAAAGGTTTATGGTGAAGGTGATATGGATAAAACGAAATTCTTCACTGACATAATAAATTCAAAACATCCATTTTCAGTATTTTCAGAAGAGCTTCAACGGGAAATAAACCATTAGGCGTGCATAAACCATGGGAACAAAGTTCCCAGGCAGGTTTTCCAAAGCAATATTTTGCAGGCAGTTTTTTTTAAATAGTTCTTTATGAAATGTAATTGTAGTAAGTTTCCAAACAAATGAGTGTAAAAACTTACTGTTTGATACCTGCATTCTTACTTGTACTGGTAATAGGCTTCTCTACCCTAGCTGTACAAAACTGATATGCAGGCAGGTTTTTAAAGAATGTCTACCGCTCCCAGGCAGGTTTGAACATTATGCACGCCTGTAAACCATAAATCTTTAAAGGCGGAAGCCATCATTTAAAAAAATACCGTCATTGGAAGCTACAACACCAAAAAACTAGAAAATTTAACCAACAGAGAAGCAACTATACCAACTAACTGGACCAACAACGGGAGGGTGCAAGACAAGAGTAACCAGGGCAACATACAGATCCCCAAAGAAAGCAATTTTCTTTGGGAAACAACGACAACTAACTATATAACAACCAAAATTCAAAACGAGAAGATACACCATTTCACATTGAAAACATTTGCACAATGACGCTGTGCATTTGTGCAAAGAAAAGGATTGTACAAGATGTCCAAGCATACATACTTATTGGCAGCAGTTGTTTTAAAATTTGATCAAAAAGTGCTCTCTCATATATCATGTTTTAAAAAGAACGAGATTGGAAAACAAATGGCTTGTTTAAATAACAGCCTGTAGGATTTTCTTTGAAAGACCGGTATTTCTAAAAATCGAAATTTGTACTCTCGGGCTTTTAAAAACAGATCCTTCGTAATGCTACGACCAAAACGTATCAGTTGACCAGTAGGATATGTCAAAATCAGTTTAATTTGGAATTTCTATGCACTTTTATCTGTGCATGCGAATGAAATTTACCTTGACAAGCTCACCAGAAAGAACAGAAACCATCAACCTGAGGTCTTCTTTGCTGGAAGCAGTCAACTCTTCTGAGCTCTGAGGAGCTAAATCCAGACCTCGCACACTAAGTGACACATCAACAACTGGAAAAGACAAAAACAACATTTGAAACAACACAAAACAGCCCTAAAATACCTTTTAAGAAGCACTACCCTTTTTCGAAAAACCAGCTATACAAAACAAACACTAAAATAAGAAACACCGTTCCTTTATGAAAAACCAATTATCGAAACCAAAACTAAAATACTATCTGAGAAGTCTTAACGTTATCAAAACCAGTTATCGAACAAGCAGAAAAGGTTCACACAACACCAAGACCTGAAGAGAAAGTTTCAGGGGCAACTAATCGAGGCAAGTCAGCTAGAGGAAAACAAACTCTATCTACACCAAGCAATCTCGGGAAACAATTATAACATTCGGGAAACAATTATAACATTCAACTCAAAATAAACCAGTACTCCTAGCACTTCACATGTGCAAGAAAGATTGAAAGTGTCAGTTTGGCAGGAAATGGACCGACTTCCACCGGGTCTCTGCTCTCACAATCAAAAGTCAAAATCAAAACCTAACAACAACAAAACCACAACAACAACAACAACAACAACGGTGTAGTGCATGTTATATGACTCTGAAAATATCAAAACTTATTTCTAAATTTGACTATTTTGAAACAATTGTTGAGGGGCATCTCACGCCATAAGAATTTCGCACGCCTATGAAAAAAATTCATTTGCTTTCAAGAAAATCCCTTAAAATAAAATCCGTTTGTTTTCAGAAATCTGGTATGCATTTTTGGAAGAGTGATGCACCCCTTGAGAATTGTTACAAAGTTTCGAGCTTAACTTTTCGCCCAATTCAAATGCTGGGTAGAATCAAGAGCAGCTTTAATATCGTACTTTAAGACTTTAATATTTTGTAACGTTTTAAGCCTACAGTTTTTTCAGTAATCTTCGAAAAGTATTCTAAATTAATTCATAACAACCTAATCCCTGTATAGCCTCCATCTTAACCTTGAACTGCTTGTTGCCTATGGCAAATCGACTATATTAATCGTATTAGGGTCAGATGAACCTTTGTTATTATCTGTTTAATCTTACGTTGTTTCATTCCTTGGATAGTTATCTCGAAACTACTGTCAAACCCAGTAACAGACACTCTGTTGAGTATTACAGGGTGAGGTGGCTGTTTCTGTCATCCATTGTACTAATTTCTTATTGTTTGCGAATAAAAGTCGAGTGAATTCCAGCACACTACTTTGCTTGGGTTAAGTGTTCCGTCTCCTATGTTCTCTATGATATTTCAAAATGCTGCATTTGTAATTTGTAGGGTTATTTATATTTTAAACTTTGTGATGAATTCTGCAAATGAAAACTGAACTGATGTTGGGGAGGGAAATGCAGCCATGGTCCACCAGGGTTTAAACCTTACCAATGATATCTCCAATTTCGAATAATATTTACAGAAACTATACTATTTCAAAGACAGTCACTGAGAGCAACAAACGCCGACGAGGAAATCCTTGACAAAAACTGGCACTGGCTTTTCTAATCGATAACAACAGTTGAAGCTTTCTTGGTATATTGTTTCGAAGAACACACAGAAATACACAGACAAAATAATGGGTTCCTTGAAACTGCTCTTGACTTCTAGATCTCATACTTTTCATGTTTGCAACCACATTACTTAGCTAGCAGTTTTCAATCAGAATGTAGGATAATCTGAAATTGTTTCTATAAGGTGGCCTGCAGTGGCTCTAGGAATTCACAACAACATTAACAATCAAACAACCCCTTCGTTCATCATATGGTGATTAAATTCAGTCAAACCACTGTTGAATGAAGGGGCAGGGAAAATACCCTTAGCGGCCGGTTTCACGAATTTTTATGTCTTGCAAATGTTATGGATGATTTAAGATCATCACCCTTGACTCCAGATTAAAGAAAATCTTGAGAGAAAAATATCTATGAAACGCTATCATCAGGTAAAGATGAAATAAACTTTAAATACCTCTATTTGCAAGATTTTGTCCATGTTTCTTTCCACGACCAGGCAAAGAAGACATCCCTCGTTCACAAGCGTCCAACCATGAAGGACTGTTAGGTATTACTGGTAAAGGTCCTACAGTGTCTACCACCTCTCTAGGTGTATCAAGCGTTGGTCTGACAGTCAAACTCGTATTTTTCTTATAAGGAGATTCAGTTTGCTTTTCTACGCTGTTCTGTCTACTCGTTTCTGCGTGGCTAACTCTATGTTTCTCAAAACGACGAACGCTATTCGCTTCATTAACTTTGAAAGCGGATTGACTCTGATCTCTTCGAATCCAAGGTGAAGGCGAAGTCAACACCGATATCCTAGCCTCGCTTTTAGATCTATAGCGTTCTGGTGAGCCTCTTGTTGGTGTTGAAGAGTCAAGAGAATTTTTTCGCGAGCTTGGTTGTGGTGGTTGTGAAAATTTTCCGACTAGTTCTTGAACACGACTGCCGCTGTCTTTACTGCTATGCGAGGGCGAATCTAAGCTTGACTGACGGCTTGATTGACTTCTAACATAAACCCTTGATTTGCTGTCAGGGTATGTTATTGTTCTACGAGAAATCTGAATAGCACCTCTGTTGAATTCTTTGGAATCACGTCTCATGTTAAGAGTCGTATTTTCACTTGGCTTTGAGATACTTCTTCTAATCTTGGGGGTCTCTTCGTCCGTAGGGGCTTTGGAATACCCTTTATCCAAGGGGGTCGGGGTACGGTTTACTTCATCAGGCATTGAAACCCGCGCAAGGCTTGATTGATTGTCAGGGAGGTTGGATAAAGTTGAATGAAATTCGGTGATTGCAGCTTCGAGACTTTCCTCTGCTTCACTTTTCTTTTTTTCCATCGAATCTTGCGCGGTTGGCTTCCCTTTGTCATGGCTTCTAACGCGCGGTCTACCGCTAGGCGTTCGCTTGTGTGATCCAGTAGAATTAAAGGAGCTGCCAGTACTTTCGTCATCTGACGTATCACTGAAAATTTGCGATGATCGAGCTCTCTGGCGTTGGCTCTTTGGTCGTTTACGTCGCTTCTCGTCCTTGGTAGGTGTCTTTGCCACCACTGGAGATGCACCATACGATGTGAATCCGAAAGCTTGATCGATTTTAGCAAACGTATCGTTCATGTTGTCTTCTAGAGCGCCATATGTTTCAATAGTCGTCGTAGTAGGGCCTAAAGTTGTCTCTTTAAAAGGTACGCAATCATGATCTGATTCTGTGTTCACTAATCGCATGATATCCTCTTGGCTTTTAGTCAAGCGACCCTGATGACTTGAGTAGGGTGTACCCAGTGGGCTCCTATCAGGGCTTGCTTTCGTACTTAGATACTTTGGCGTACTGCCCCTCCCTAATCGTGGGGGTTCCGTCGACGATGCTCGACGCGAACCTGTGGGAATTAACGACGAAAACCCTGTTAGCTGATCCGCTGATTCTGACCGCACATGTATCTTTTCATTAATGACATCATTTACATCTCGAACCCTCGAGTGGACAATATTACCAAATCGAAGGCGATCTTCACTGTCATATATCATGGGCTCTTTATCACACGAGTAAAAGATATTTGATTCGGATTTCGCTATCATGAGTCCAGTCCTGTTGTTAATGAACTCATACGGAAGTTTACGCGATTTCACTTTTGCAGTTTCTCCGAGGATGCCTTTTGGGCCTAGGCGCTCCTCGAGATTCGCACTTTTAACTTTACTGCGATATCGACGTCGTTCATCACTTATTGCTCTCATGAGAACTTTCGGTTTCTCCTCTTTACTTGAGTCGGATGAATGAAAAGGGGGCGAGGACACTTCACTTTGAGATTGAGACGTGTTGCTGTCTTTTTTCGTTGGTTTTACCTTCTTTGAACGTCGTCGTTCTAATGATGTTATTGCTTCTTCGTATGGTGGGGGCGAGCGCAATCTACTTAGACTTCCAGTTGAACCCTTCGTGGATTCATCTTGAGAGGACGCTGCTAGCAATTCATCATTCGGTCGAGTTAGTGGCACGAAAGTTCCTACACGTTGAAATTCCTCTTGTGGAGTTGTTCCCCTGACTGTTGAGGCAGGAGTCCCTCCTTTGTTTATGCCTTGGCCTTCATTTGACAGCCTTGTACTTGTTGTCTGCAGTCCTTGCGGGAGCGGTGGTTTCTGTTCAACCTTCCCTGCTATCACAGCATTCCTACTGTTCTGCTCACGAGTTTTTCGAACCATCGCACTCTGCACTAATGACTTATAAAATTTAGCATCAATGCTCTTGCGAGTATCACTAATAGTCCTCTCAAGCTCAGATAATTCTGGGTCAACACTGCCTATTGATGACGAATTCGATGTCGAGTCCTTCAAATCCTTCTTTGTCACATTTCGTTCCTTCAGTTTTGAGGATAATTTTTTTTCAAGTAACTGCTTGGCGCTGTTATGCGTAGCTGTCAATCCAGAATCTTTCGTAGCTTTCGAAGAGTGTCCGTTTAATCTTTTGATGGCTGCCAGCTCACCAGATGCCCCTGATGACGACAGAATATGCTCTGCGGAGGATGCTTCAGTGAATTCCAATGATTGATCAGAATCCAATATGAAACCTTGAGGTCGATGGGTGTTGTTTTGCCTGCAAAGTTACAAAAAGCAAGTTAAAATTGAATAAAACAGTCCTTGTTGTAAATAAAATCCTTTGCAGCTGGTATGAGGTAGCAGAGCATGACGAGTGCAGATCTTCTGTCAATAATGTCTGCTGCAAATCTCGATCAAAGTGTCTGAACAAAATCTCGAGCCACTCATAGCCCGTTGCTGTAGAACTGTAGCATCACCTTGAAACAGATACGAACAAATTGACCTTTCAATTACAAAGCCAAACAAAGGAGTTATCATATTCCGCAACTCTATGCTTCAGGTTATGTGGGCGACCTTTTCCTGCCTTTTTAGGCTCCTGTAAAGATTATGACTGTTAGCCAAATGCTTTTGGTATATGTCTAGGTGTAGCAACGCAAACATTAGAAATACATTCAAAGTGCAAGTTAGAATCATGACTATAAATCATACGTTTACCCTCTGCAATCAGCCTGAGGCACAAATCTCAAAGGCCCGTTATAGAGTCCTATTTAATCAAAGACTTTACTAGGTTTTAAAATTTTCACATTTCGCAACCGCAGATTATGTAAAACATTATGTTGAGAATTTAGGAGTTGTTAAATAAGATATAGCGATTAGATTTTTCTCTCACTTCTATGAATATTAGAATTATGGTTCGACAAGTATACCAACTTTAAATACAGTATTTATTATTTATTGTTATTATTATTATTATCACAATGTGGCTACTTTAACATGTACTAAGAAACACGCTCGTTGAACTTACCTATTCACCGAAGATGGTGTGCTTGGCCTAATTCTTGCTTCAACTGTTGTGATTTCACGTCCTCCACCAACTCGAATTGGGGTGATCGTGTCGAAATCAAGAGCCACATTCTCTTTCGATGATGATGATGCTGAACTATCTGATAAGTCTGCAATTCTTTCTGAATAAACTGACGTCATACTTGAATAACGTTTCAAATTACGTGTCGATTTGTAGCTATAAGAGAAGAAAACATTGGTAAGAAAACATTGAATTCGAGATCACACACTGACTCATCGTTGGAATACTGTGAAAGGTAAATAAAGAAAGCTCAAAAAGGAAACCTCAAAAGGAAAGGATTTAAGGAAGTTCTTTTCTTGGGAAATGGCTAATTATGACCACTTTTACTAAGATTGAAAAATTGCTATTTTCCAACTAATATCGAATTTCTTTTTGGAAGGAAGCATTGCACTCTCTTTCGAAAAGTTATTTCTAAATTTTATGCTGTGTAAACTTTACTTGCTTTCAAAGCATAATCATTTCCAAATATACTTTCTAAGTTAGTAACGTTAAAAGTCCTGTGTTTTGCTTCGTCCTGATAACGTACTGTATTCCGAAAAGGTCAAGGCGAATTAAAAGTTTATTCGATTGGTTAGGACCATAGATGTCATCATGGAAAGGCAGGTTTCTACAATGTTCGTTCAGTAGGTATGGGTTAGGACCATAGATGTAATGTTCGTTCAGTTGGTATGGGTTAGGACCATAGATGTAATGTTCGTTCAGTAGGTATGGGTTAGGACCATAGATGTAATGTTCGTTCAGTAGGTATGGGTTAGGACCATAGATGTAATGTTCGTTCAGTAGGTATGGGTTAGGACCATAGATGTAATGTTCGTTCAGTAGGTATGGGTTAGGGACCATAGATGTAATGTTCGTTCAGTAGGTATGGGTTAGGACCATAGATGTAATGTTCGTTCAGTAGGTATGGGTTAGGACCATAGATGTAATGTTCGTTCAGTAGGTATGGGTTAGGACCATAGATGTAATGTTCGTTCAGTAGGTATGGGTTAGGACCATAGATGTAATGTTCGTTCAGTAGGTATGGGTTAGGACCATAGATGTAATCCAGCATCATGGAAAGACAGGTTTCTACAATGTTCGTTTAGTAGGTATGCACGACGCTCCTTTAAATTTTCCTGTTTTCCAAAAGTTACAACTTAAAACGGGGTTGCGTTTCTTTTGATAATTATACTTCAGCTTCAATAAAAACACATTTCTAATGTGAATATCTTACTTTCTAGGCTGTCCATCAGGTAGAGGCGGTAGTACAACAACACGAATGCTTCCTGGTTTTCTTAACGCTTGAATCATTCGATCATGTGACATCTTCCCAACCAATCGGTTGCTTATCTGCATGGAAAAAATAACAACAATCAGAGGTCGGCAATTGTTATGTATGGATCACCCTTTTGGGTAAAGGGAAATGAAACAAGAACCTCCTCCATAAAAAATCATTGAGATATATGTACCCTCATCAAATTTCAAAATCCAACTACTTAGTGCGAATATAAGTTGATTATTTTATTTTCAAATTACTGCAATAAATATAGAAATTCACTTGAAACAATAAATTATCTCAAAGACAAATCAAAATTTCAAAATGTTCACTTTTCAAATTCATTCTCACCTCAAGTAAGCGACTTCCTTTGCGTAAACCAGCTTGCCAAGCCATAGCATAAGGTTCCACTTCAGCCACAAGACCTTCGTAAAATACATGAAATCCGAGTTGCCCACTGCCAGATCTCCGTAAGGACATATCTTGTGTCTGTAATGAGAACCAACAGGAATTTAAATTTCAATAATGAGAAATCGGGTTCTTTTTGTCTATTCTATCTAAATGTCTGTTCCATTTTTATTGAGGCCAGATAGTTTACGAGAAATCAACCTCTTCAGACAGCCTCCGATTTCCTGTGATGGAGAGTAGCATTATACTATACTTGTGAGAACAAAAACATATTTAAACTTTTGTAACGCTTCGTCAGGAATCTGCCTCACGTCAGTAAAATTTGGCAACTCTTCGTCAGTATAGTTCTGTGACAATTGCTTGAAATATCTACAGTATGAAGGGCCTCTCGTAAATAGAGCTTTGCGTTTTATTATTATGCATAAAAGATATTCTACTCTGTCACTCATTCGCTATACATAAAATGATAATAAAGGATTGATTGAAAATATAATAAAATGAAATGTATACCTCGCATCCTGGCGTAACGGCTTTTAATCGATTGATTACAAAAGTCATTTCGTTCCCATCATCTTCGACAAGGGAAAGATTCAGGCCTTGGCCATTATTGTAGTAGAGTCTCATGCTGAAAAGAAAGAATCAAACACTTGTAAATGAAAGCAGCGGGAGGCAAATACTAATGTCTAATAAGATGCAGAATATTCAACTTCTCTATTATCTTATTTTCCAGTCATAATAAGAGTTAGAAAGTATGAATGATAAAATTGCTCATTTTTTATGTCGAAAAGCATATATGAAACTCCATTCATGAAAAATACAAACCGCTACCTAATGCTAAATGTACACTATGTAAAGATTCTGGCAACAATAAATGGCATCTCGGTAAGTACCTGTACAAGGAAACACTTGCTAATTAAAAAAGGTTCCAGTGTGACTAGATTAAAACATATCTATTACCTGTATCCTGACGACCTCCATCCAATTACTGCTTTGCATGGAATGGAAACAACGATTTCCTAAAAAGCGAGATGCATCTTTAAATATAATTTTTATAAATCGAACAAAAGTTTCAAAATAAGTTACATGATGTTAGAAATTCAACTTGCTTTCACGCAAAAATCGTTTTCGAGCGGCACTGACATTTAGAAAAGCATATAGAATTCAAGCACAAGATCTGCAACAAACGAACTCCCTTTCAAAGAAAGTAAGAAATCCATGACATTGTAAAACTTTCTGTTACATACTTTGGTTACTTTGTCGATCAATCCAATAACTTTGGTTGAAATGGCCATGAAGCATAACCTCGCAGTTGGAGCATTCTCAATGTCTACCTGCAAACGACAAAGTACTAACATTATAATCCACGATTGAAATGCAATTTACCTTTGGAAACACTTCCACTAAACTGTTAAAATTTCTTTATGAAAATAAATTAAATACCTCGTATTTTTTACAATAAGATGTTCAAATAACATAGAAAGCCACCCTTCGCAAATCAGAAGAGAAAAGCAATGATACAAGTTTCTAGCTGTGGATAAAAGAGTGCTTGGATATTATTCAATTATTTCCCCCTTAAACGTTGATATTTATACCTTGACAGACCAAACTAAACCAGCTTGGCACCAGACTTCCGGGCTGCACGGTGGGTGAATCTTTTCCTTCTTCTTTACGCTTAAAGACATTGGGTTAAACTTGCCTGTAAAAATATCAATATTGTTACTATCGCAATGCAGAAAGCATGAAAAATCAATCGCAAGACGTTAAAATTGCCAGAGTCATAAAATCAGATGAATTGGCGATGACAAAAGATGCAATATTTAGTGTCACAGTCTGCTTTTTCAAGTATAGATTGTTCATATTCGAATAGAAATTCTACTTCTTTAAAATCAACCTCTATAGCCCTAATAACATTTCATCTACCTTTGTTATGAATTACATTCTACGTAATTGTTATAACATTTTAATCTTCAAACGTTAGAAAACAATACATTTTGAGACAAAGGATTTAACTCACTAAATTTGGCTCCACCAGAGTCGATGGTTTGTGTAGTCACGAAATTCGTAGCAAGATCTTTCAAATATTCATATCGCGTTCTGACTGCCATTGCTGTGAATTTGTTAGCTTTGTGAGCTGCACTCTCAGCATTGAGGACTAAAATAAAACATGTGAGAACATTTGACAAGGGAAAAAGTATCACAATTGTTGCAAGTGTGACAAATTTCTAAACTGTCAATTCAGATTTACAAATAGATGGCAAGTCCTCTGCAGGAAAATGCTGCACTTTCCCAATTTCCAAATCAAGCTTTGCAGCCTTTTTACAACGCATGCCGGTGTCGAAAATTTTTAAAAGGATACGAAAATATGAAGTAACTGATAAATGAGAATACAAACAGAGAAGGGAAGGAAAGAGACGGGCTTTTGGTGACTATGGGAAGAATAATTTACGACTCCTTAAAGTCTTAAAGCCCCTTTTTGGGAATAGTACACATCACTCACATCAACAAGATTTTGAAATACGAGCACAGCAAGAGTGACAATACAGAGAATTCAAGAAGCTCCTATAGCAACGAGTCAAAAGAAATAAGAAAGTATTATTTCATTACTTTTAGACAGCAGGAAGTCCGTAAATGCCTTGTTGTTTCTGAATGATGATTCAGGGGGAATTGGTGGTCCGAATTCTGGCACATCTTGAGATCGGCTCACTGCAACCCTGCAAGGAAAACATACACGAATAAAAAGAATGCACATGAAGCTTCGATTACTACTCAACTTCAACGAACTATTGCATGCTTCCATCGATTCAAAGTTTTGGCAAATACTCTATATGCAAAGTAAGTATTTTGTTACAGACTAGACTATGGTTGAACGAGTTTTTTTGGGATTTTGAATAGAAAATTGAGACAGACTTTTGATTTTACAGTCTCGTTTGGTCTGCGATATATGCTAACGTGGCATGCTGTGGCGTCTTGATAACTTTTTTTCTTAGAAAATGACAAAGAATTTAAACTATGAATCACAGTAACGAACTTACTTGTAACTTGTGTTATTTGTATTTGGATTCTCGACACGAACGACGATAAAGACGTGCTGGAAATGTGATCTAATGTTTTTTGGAGTGAATGGCTCAGCACCAGGCTCTTGAAAAATAACAGTCACGATGTCGTTTCCAATATGACGTTTTCGAAGCAGCTGAAAGGGAGAAAGATTAAC
This sequence comes from Aurelia aurita, assembly GCA_004194415.1. Classification (NCBI taxonomy): domain Eukaryota; kingdom Metazoa; phylum Cnidaria; class Scyphozoa; order Semaeostomeae; family Ulmaridae; genus Aurelia; species Aurelia aurita. The sequence continues at coordinate 1,311,861 of REGM01000054.1, read as the reverse complement.
TATTGTAAAAATAGGCAAAGTACTGCAAATATACAGTGATAAAGTTTGTTTTCTATGCAGACCAAGATAAGTATTGCATACCTAGTTTGGGCCGTTAATTTTAAGTGCAATATTCTGCAGTGCATGACAAGGGAACAGAAAGACATATGTTTGCAAACTGGTTATAACATATAGGGAACGCTGTTAATGTAACTATTAACTTCGGCCAACAATGTTTCATTTGATATTGGCAGGGCTAACCTAGATAAGATTACTTTATTTCAGTAAGACCGTTCTGACAGTTTTAAAGTTCTTGGTGATTTGCATGGAAGATGGTTCCAGGAAGAATGACATGAACAAATAGGACTAAAAATAGTCAAGTTTTGTCCAGTGTTTTTTTGGGGATATCTTGCAGATTTTAAAACCAAGATATTGCATTGTGAGGCGCATACGACATACCTGCTGTTTGTTGTTTGGGGTCCATGGAAGCAGCGTTGATACATGGAACATTATCTCTCTATTGTGATATTTTGTGTATAGTGAGTAGATTCCAGTTGAGTCATCTACGATGCAAAAAAAGTGAAATTAGAAGAAAGTGTAGATATGCGGGAAGGAAGTCTAAACATGAAAATAGGATAACTGCAAATTTGGCCAAGAAATTCGTTCCCCGAACAAACGGAGTACAACATAAAAGATGAAAGATGTTTGTTCATAAGAAAATTTTCTTTAATCGAAAAACATGTTACCTATTCTGCTAGATTTACTGCTGAATAAATGAAATAAATTTCACAAGAAACGTCCGAGCTTATTTCAGTAAAGTATATCCTGGGAAAGATATTTGGTGAATGAAATTAATCTATAAATATGAAAGTTGGATCATAATTTTTTTGATTTTGCGCGCAAACTCGTCATTGGTAAAATTAACTTTCAAGCAAGGAATTTTCATAGGCCTGTACTACGTTAGCTTCATCTCCGTATCACATATCTCTGCATCAAAATCAAGATAAATTTGGGCGGATGTGGCTATTGCCGTGGCAACAATCAAGAGATTAGATAGCAAACTTTGAATAGGAATTAAAACTCGATTTAATAGAAACGGCTGGGTTTTACTTGGCCGATAGCAACTTATAGAAGAATGTACAACAATTCATTATCGAAGCCACTGTGTGATATGAAACTACTCTAAACGATGCAATCGGATATAGCTACGGCTCGAAAGATGACCTGATAGATCCTTTACACCGGTCTTCTTAAAACCATGCTGAGGACCTACCCCATAAGAATATCTTAGATGTTGATAATTGAGGAGAGAGCTATCCAAATAAGGAGAATTTTGTGAAACCAAAGTTTTCAAACGTAATGGTTTTGGTTGAGTGGCCATGTAGACGAAACGAGGTACACACAAGTTGCGATCTGAACAACAAAACATTTACACATGGCAGACTTCCTGTTCTATCGTCCAAGAGATGTGAGAGCTAGAGCTCTATCGTCCAGGAGATGTGAGAGCTAGAGCTCTATCGTCCAGGAGATGTGAGAGCTAGAGCTCTATCGTCCAGGAGATGTGAGAGCTAGAGCCAGCAAAGCGGTAGTAAGAGTCTAGTTGCAAACCAAACGTGCTTTAAAAACAAAGCTAAAAAGAAATCTCTTCTCTATTTAATACAAAAAAGTGAGTGAATTTCAGGCACGGTTCATTGCATACAAATCGTTTCCTTCATAAATGGTGGACAGGATCATACTTACTTTTATTATCAAGCTGCGCTTTGTAGCCTTCAAAACCCTTGAGCAAAACCTTCTCCCCAATGATGTCCATGAACTCATCAAAAGCTGGGCCATGATGCTCTAAAATAAGATGCGAGAATGACATAAGTCAGGAAACTTTAGGTCAGAAATCGATAAAAGTGCAGGGTTATGGATCCAGGATTTATACGTACGAAAACCTAGTGACAATTGTAACCCTTTAGAAATTTTGATACAGAAAGACTCTAATGATCAAACTTGGCCCTCTGACCTATTCGGAAGACTCTAATGATCAAATCGCATACGTTTTACTGCTGACTGCTTGCATCAAAACTCTGTCATCTGCCAGAATTACGTAACTCTTTGACGATTAATGGCCAAAAGTACATTGTGATTGTGAATGAAAATCGTACAGGCAGAAGAAAGATGTGAGTAAATATACGACGGGCTGACAAGGATATAGCGTTTTCTGAAGCCTTCTATTCCCACCAAAGGTGAAGATAAAATCCGATACATTGTACTGCACCACCGAAGGACATACCATTGTTATACATGTCCTCTTCTGAACTCTGTCCAGCCTTGCAATAGAGAAGGCCTACTTTGAACTGAAGTGACAACTAAAATTGAAAGAAAGAAACATTTTAGTATGTCATCTGCAAGAAGTATTCAAACAAGCTATTAGATCTAAAGTACCTGGATGCTCAAAGTATGACGTTTCAACTTTCAATATATACCCTGTTGGAATATTTTGACTGTATGCACTCGTAGTTAACCAATTAACACCAGAATCTCATAATGGAATCTCCTCGTTTCAAAATTGACAAGGAGAGAAGAAATTGTTTCTACTTTAAAGAAAGCCCTCAGATCTTATCAGCATGAATCATCAAGCATTCCAATCAATCAGAAGGAAAGAAAGAAAGAAGAAGGAAAAAAGTAAAGTTGAGGAAACTTGTTTGAAGAGTAGAAATATCAAGGAACGTCGATTGGTTTGCTCTCTACGTAAAGATTACATCACTGGGCTTTTCTAATTATCTGTTAACTAAAAAAAAATGGAAGTAGCACGAGCGAAATGTCCTGTTCAAGAGTAATACACAGGAAACATGACTAAGCATTGATGTTGCATAAACCGTTTAGAACATTTGAACACCTAGTTTGTTCTATTTTGCGTAATGTTTGAACAGGGCTTTCGTAATACAAATTTACAAAGTGAAGGCTGTTCCACAATTCCCATGACGTCATAACTTCACGATACCAGTTGAAAAATAAGGAGTCGTTCATCTTGTTTACCAAATGATGAAAATTGCTAAAGGGAGACGCATGAGGCCTCGTCAACATAGAACAATTTGCACTGTTTTGAAGTTTTGCTTTCCATCTAAACGTTGAAGACTCGAAACTGGAACTTTTGACATCATGTGCACAGTAAAACGGATGTTTTTCGAAGAACAAGGAAGTCAGAGCTTCCGTCTATGAAGGAAATGACGCTTGGCCTTGATGCTGGCTGTTTCCAAAATTGACATGCATATATGAAAGCAACATTAAAGATTTCCGCCTTTAATGAAATCAAATCATTTCACTCTTTAATAAAAATTTAAAAATGTTGATTCATCCTCTAGACCCTAACTGATGCCATGTCAATTTATATTTGTCTTCAAGATTTCAAATAACTGTAACTATTCTCGTTCATTGCACTCAGTCTTAGCTTGTGAAATTTATCTCCCATTTATCTTTAAACAGCACTTATGAGCGTTTTAACATGGCGAAGATTCGCTAATTAAAATTACCTGTTGTTCGTCCAATTTTTGGAGATGCTCCGGAACCTGGAAAGGGAACGGAAATGATTTCGTGAAAGAATCAATAGAGACGGCTGAAAATCTACCGGGTGAGTCAGAAAAACAATCCCCGTTTGAAAGGCCACTGCTCCCTGGATATCAAAACGATAATATTCACAAATACATTATATAATGGTTGACGTGTTCAAATATGATTTAAAATTTACCTGACTGAAATCGGCCTCTCCGTTTTGAAATTGTGAGCGATTTTCTGGAGAAAGCTTCTTCAAGAAACCTTCAAAACAGGCCTAAAATCACGAGCAAATTTTCCAAATATTTCCGCCTTACAGCAATGACTTGCACACTTGCACATGCTTTAGCACGTGTTATCCTCTTGGGAGGATAAAATCTCCGAGAATATTGTTGTTTTGTTTCCAGGGATGGCACTTTCATCTTCCCAAAGGGATAAAACGTGGAAAAGCATGTACAAGTCACTGCTATTTAGGCAGAAATATGACGAAAATTTGGTCGTGATTTCATGCCGTTTTTGAAGGTTTCTTGGAGGGGCCTTCTTGAGAAGATCCCTCCTAATTTTAGAAGGGAGTGGCCGATTTCAGTCTGGTAACATTTAGAATTTATTTGAACATGTCCACTATTAAACAATATATTTACCAATATTATTTCCTCGATATCCAGGGAGCAGAAGCCTTTCAAACGGGGAGTGTTTTTTCTGACTCATCCGGTATTCGAATAGCCCTTTGCCTGTGGCAGTATATGTGAACATATCTCCTCTGCCCATGTGAGAGAAAAAAGTTCAAAAGCGGCATTAGCATTTTTCCTTCTCTTTATTTCATCAACGGTTCCACTGTAAAACAAAGGGATAAAAATAGAACTCAAAATTAATCTACGATTAATCAACTGGTTGATGCAGAAGGTACAGTTGAGACATCATTTGAAATGATTCATCACTGTACCTCTTTTCCGTAAGAATACTTGGCAATGAAACATACCTTTGGTCCAGCAATAGCAGTCCTCAGGCAACTGATCTGCAACTCAGGAAAGCAGAATTCCAGTATGTCACGCGTCGGTAGAGCCCTTGATGTGCCATGCCTTACAGCTGAAGGAATTGACTCCTCCAATACTGTACCTCTGAATGTTTGAAGCTGCATTAAAATAAAAAGTCATTACTCACTGATGAAAAAAGACGAGGCATATTTGCCAAGTTGTACGTTTGCGAGAAACAATCAAATTTTCATACTTCGCCATTTTCAACGAGAAAGTCTATTTGTTCGAAATTGACTATGTAAACGAAATAAATCAACTAGGTTTCTACCACAAAATTTGCTATAGCCTTGCAAAAAGTACTACAGTATTTTGCTACAGTGTAGTATAATTCGGTTGCGACGTACCTAAAGGGACCTTAAAAATTGGTATACACGTAATAGACGAGGTAGGCTACAAAATAGGTTATTTCCAGTATTCAATGCTTTAGGTGTCAAACAAATGACACCTTATAATCAAACACATTATAACGAGATTACCTCGTTAACCAGCTATCGTCTAAGAAATTAGGCATAAAGGATTTAATCTTGCACTCTAAAAGACAGTCAGGCAAATGTCCTTAATCTAGATTTGAAGTTTGGTCCTCTCCTGGAATATCATTTATCGCAGACACAAACAAGAGCAGATTTTGTAACAATAGCGAAACTCGCCTTTGATTGACACGCCATTTCAAAGAGATTAGCGATTGCAGACAAAGGGATTTCAACGGCCGAGTAATCAAGCCAAGGATGTAAACAAAGCAGACCGCAAAAGTTGCCGTGAAACATAGGTAAGAAACTCAGTCCTTGTGCACGTGAAAAGGGGTTTTTAAAAGAAGAAATGAGTATATATCGAAAGAAGAAGGATATATCTAAACTTCTACCGCCTAAATTTCATTTATTCAATTCAGAAGCTGAAAATTAAGCATTACAAATCTCGTACGTTTGTGTGTGTAATTCAAAGATTTATTGCTGGGCTTCTGAATTGAATAAATGAAGTTTAGGCGGTAGAAGTTTAGATATATCCTTCTTCTTTCGATATATACTCATTTCTTCTTTTAAAAACCCCTTTTCACGTGCACAAGGACTGAGTTTCTGACCTATGTTTCACGGCAACTTTTGCGGTCTGCTTTGTTTACATCCTTGGCTTGATTACTCGGCCGTTGAAATCCCTTTGTCTGCAATCGCTAATCTCTTTGAAATGGCGTGTCAATCAAAGGCGAGTTTCGCTATTGTTACAAAATCTGCTCTTGCTGCAGACACATGACTTTTAAATTGTATGTATTAATGAATGAATGAAAAGGAATAAACGAACACAAAAATGAAGGAATAACTGAACGAGCAAATGAAAAGCATGCAAACCAACCTCGGTTGTCCTTAAAATAATCCGGTACTGATATTTGTTCGTTCCACTTTTTGTGTGTTCCTTTACATGACCAAGTACGGCCATTTTTTCGATATTTTCCCTGATGATGGAAATGCATACTGGGCCATACTTCTCATCAATTTCTAACAGATTTTGATGCTCTGAAAAAATAATTGGAAATTAGAGTAAGCCCTAAACAGATAAATCAGTTAATGTTCTTAAGCTTGAAATCTACCCTATCGGTCAATTTGGTCAAAAATGTTTGGAACTTTGTCCGATATTTTTCCAATTCATTCACCCTATTTTGTATGTTGACAACCATCCAGGGTCCCTTCAACTTCGTTCCTAACCCTACTCATAAGAATTTAATCACAATGAACAAATAGTTTGAATGTTGTGCAAATGAAAATTTAGTTGGTATTTTGTTCTCAATTTTGACGCGATTTTCTGAAAATCTCTGAATCCTTCTGAAAACTGGCCTGAAATTCTTGATAATTTCTCGCATTTTAGCATGTTAGATACACAAACAACATCACTTCAATGCAACTAAATGAAAGTGAAAAACTACAGGCTGACAAACGTCCAAAAGTCTTTCTGACTCAACCAGTACAAGAAAGAACACATACCTTTTCCAAGGAAAAACTCCCTGTAGTACATAGCACCCATATCAACATGTTCAAAAGCAAATATCCTCTTTTCCGTTGATTTCTTTGGACGATCCCATAATGCAATTTTTGAATCATCTTCTATTGTCTCCAAAATTGTCACATCCTTTTGTTGGTCAATCTCATTTAATTTGGGTGTTCCACCAAAAAACGGGTCTAAATCATTATCTGTCGTATGTAATAACTCAAGTGATGGAGTTCGGTTTTTACCCATAGATGTCCATATCCGTCCAGATGATACTACCCCACGATATTTTCCTAGCAATTTGTTGACATTGTTCGTTTCTTTTTCTTCAATTGTTCCAACTTCATTACGAAAATATGGACAACTTTCAACCAGTTCGTTACTCGTCCCATCACCGTCATCGATTATCGACTCTGTGCGTGATTTCTCCAAATTCCCATCACTCCCTTCCCTCTTCTTGCGCTGTGCCCGAGCTGAAGCAGCCGACGCCCCAGTCGAGATATTTCTAGGCCTGTTTCCTCCATCAGCGTACTGCGCCTTTAACACAGCTGCAGTCTCGATATCAAACAGCACACTCTGGATATCGAAATGAGACAAAGCCTTTTTCGCATTACGGTTTTCAGATCCCATAAACGGAGCAATACCGAGTTTTTGTAGAATAGTAACACTTGCATCATTGTGCGATTTACCACGTTTCCGGAGCGATAATTTTCGTCTCGAGCCGTTTCGCTTGTGTTTTTCCGTCACATCATACTCTGAGTTATCTTCGTAAGAACCAAAGCCCTGACTAAGATACCGGCTTGTTTCTTTACGCTCGGTACTTCCAGTCTTAGACTCGAATCCTTTGATAATTTGAGATACGCTATGGCCGGAAGTGGTTGCTTCTTCTTTATCAGAAATTTGAGAATCATTCGAGCCAGATCGCTTACCATTCATATTGCTCCGTTCCAACGAATTCCCAGGGGTACCCTCTCCCTTAATGGGGTATTTCAAACTAATATCAGTTTTCGATCGACTATTTACCCCATAATGTCCTCTCATAGACCCCGTTGAGTGACGTAATTCATCGTCTCGCTTGAAGGGTTCGGGTGTGACTTCACCATTTTGATTACGAAATGAGTTGGAATGATTAAGTCTCTTTTTTCTAGATGCTTTCTCATTACCACTAACTGGCATTGTTAGGTAGTCTTACAAGTGTGAGGTATTGCTTGTAAACAGTGTTGCAAGGCGTCCCTCAGTAAACCAGTCCATGTACAGTTCATAGCGAGCTGAGCTGGAACAGAGCTGACCATGCTATAGCAACATTAACCTGCAAAAAGAATAACAAATAGTATAGACGGGCTGTGATTTAGGCCATAATTACGAGAAGGTCCCTACATAGTTCCAACAAATGTCTGTCTCAAATTAGATTTTAGGTGAGATTTTCCATAACGCGAAATTACTCATGCAAAACTCTTTGATTGTTTTCATTCGCGGATATTTCGCCTGACATCTAATATGAGACAGACTTTGACTGCCTCGATTTAAAAATCTCTCAAAATTCCTTTAGTTTTTCAACTTTAGTCTAGAAGTTTTGCCACTCTTAGTGTTCGTGATCTTGATTCTATGACGAAAGAAAGGTTGAAAATATATTTTGAAGGAATTTGACCGCAAAAATCGTTTGGGTGAAACATTTCACCCACAGTCATTATTCGTGGTCAAATCCCTTATACATTTTCAAATTATTTTTTGTCTTTTTGAATCGATATCACGAATACCAGGAGTGGGAAAACGTCTGTCTAGAGTAAAGTTTGGGGGGCTAAATCCGAATCTGGGGTTAAAATTTTCATTTGAAAACATTTTCAAAACTGTCCAAAACGAGGACGTTAATTGAAAGGTGTATTAACTTAAATCAATCTCTCTTGTTTCCTTGTGGTCAACCTTCGTGACAGATATCAATTTATCAAATGAACGTTGGAAAATAGCACTCATAGCAAATAAGTCTACGGTCGTCCTAATGCCTGGGCAACCCAGCAGCCAAGGTAGCCCTGCCCGATCGTTCATTAGTCAAATACGGTTGGGGTGCAACAACAACCATCCCTCAACAGCCACGTAAATTACTCTTTCATTCGGTAAACCTGCTGAAAGAACAACAAATTTTCAACTTGAGAAGAAAACGGGGGTATCAGTCACGAAAATTGGGCGTTTCCTTGACAATTATACCGCAGTCTGAAAAAGGAATGGACCCCCAGTAAAGACAGCTTTAACAACCCTCCCCCCCACAAAAACTTGCTTGACATGCTAACCTGTATTTCTGCATACAAATTTACAATACAATAAATATAAAAAGATTTGCGATTAGTTTATTGAACTTTCAAATACATATTTTGCGGTTTTCATCTGACCATCTTAACATTCTTTTCATTAATCTATTTATATCAATCAATTGTAATTTATCTCAAGAAAAAAGAGTAACAAAACATGCTTTGAATTTTCACCACTATGTTTCCCAATAAAACAACAAAACTCAGCGACTATTTTGCATCTATTTCATTGACATTTAGTCTACAACGTTGACATTTAGTTCACAAGAACAGCAAATCCATTTCAGCTTATGATCGACAAAGGTTTCTGAAGCAGGAAATGAAACAAATACTAAGCCCATAATGATGAACTTCTTTGAAACTTCTTAACCGACTTTGCAAAAGACTTATAATACCTGCATAAATTGAGTTAGGTCTGCATTGGCATCCACTTAATTAATGAGTCAGAAAATGTTATGGTATGCGTTGCATTAAATGCAAGATGGCCACACGGTGATCACGAATATGCGGGGCTGGCTTTAGGATATTACCCAACAACCCATGCAGTATCTATCTAGCAATGGTAAAAACCAATCATATCATATCACAACCTCAGATCAAAGCCTCAGATATTACTCCAATCTAGCTTTTCAGTTAAGATAACCACTGTGTATCTAAGCTTCTTTTGGTTAAAACCCTACAATTCTCAATGTTGAAATCTAGACTAGCCAGCATCCTCAAATGGATTTTGATTTCGAGGCAGTTTCACCTTGAGGAGATGATGATGATGATGATGATGATGCTGATGATGATGATGATGATGATGATGATGGCTAATTTAGCTCTGGATCAAATTTGACTGTAGATGACGTTGGAGAACAGAACCATAATTACACATACCAAAATCGTTTTTGCCACATAATGTTAACATTCTGATATTAATGATATTATAAAAAAACACGTAAGCACTTATATACCAAGAGGTGTTCTGAAATGGACCAAGACTTTGGTTACTTTTTGAATACCAATCAGCTACTTTAGACCAGCAACATAGTGCCTGTCTTCGTTCCGTCTTCAAGGTTAAGACCACCACCATGGGAAAAGATTTAAATTCGTTGTTGATGTTGGCGACATTCCTTAATATTTGCAATACCTCCACATTAATTCATCAATTGTAAGACCCACTGCTTGATGTAGCTTTACTGCACTTTTTCACTCTTGCGTGTTTGTTCCTCTATTGAAATTCCAATGTGCAATCAACTACAAGGGCCACTGCAACCAGACAATGTGTCAATACAACTCCCTTGCTTCTCTGTACTGACTATATCACTCATAATGTCCACTTCCAGTTACTTTACATTCTTCACCAAGCTTTTCTGCTCTCTAAGTCTCGTCTAGGTCTTCATAACACTACCAATGTCGACCAATGTCATGGCAATATGCAGAGCACAATAAAAATAACAGTTCTTCTTCAATCTAACAAATTTCTTTACATATAAGACTGGCTGTTCCCGACTGTCACAATCTACCATCAACTGTGAACCAACACATGAATCAATCTAAATGGATTACGCCATTTATTAACGTTAGATGAAATTTCCTTATTAACAAGGTAGTAGAACGTTCTTCTAAAGAATGTTTGATTTTTCAATAGTGGATCGTCTCCTAGTAATATGAAACACTGTGGTTTAAGAAGTCAAGTTAGCAGGACAGCCTGGATAAGCTCAAAAGCTTTGCTTCAACAAGCCTTTGGCTCTAAACCCATCTTTCCATTCAATATAAATCTCTTGCATTACACAATATCACCTTACGACCCAATCTGTTGTCTTCTAGCCACAGTGGTTTCAATAGAAATAGCATCTGTGTACCCACAAATCAGCATAGCTTTAGGCTTGCTATCAAAGGAGATGTTTAATGAGTCTCTCAGCTTCATGTGGTCTTGCTTGCTCACAAACCAGTATAGCTTTAGGACTGATTTTAGGGGTGATGCCAGTCACCAAAGACTAGAGGGACAAACAAATATGGCTCCAATGCCTAGACCCTGAAATTTCTCCGGAAATGTCCCTTAGTTGTCCTAAAAGCTTAAAATCTAACTACTTCCACAGATCTTGATGAATCTGAAAAGCAACATGTGGGGGGGACTCTTAAGTCACACTGTGCTGCTGCCACAAACTAATGATTCCCTATCGTTTCATGTGAAGTCTTAGACGCTAGAACAACAGCATATTGCTTTAGGCCTGATATAAAGAAAAATAGCTGATGACTGTTTCAGTTTCAAGGGGTCTTCCTTGCTCACAAATCTCACAAACTTTCGACCTGCTACCAGAGGAATAAATAACACAATTCTCCATTGTTGATATGGCCTTGCTTTCTAGCAAAACAGCGTAGCTTTAGGCTTGATATCAAGGGAGATAACTGATTATTCTCTTAGTTTCATGTGGTTTTTCTGCAGTTCCTATGGTCACTTGATTCAATGGATAAAAATTCTGATGAAATTATCAATTAGGATAAAAATCTGGTTAGATTTATTGGGTGCCAAATGTGAGGATGATCATCTAGAATCTATAATTCTTTTGAGACAACTCAATACTTTAGAACTGCTGCCATCTGCTTCATGAAAGTTATCCCACATATCAAAACTTATAAAATTTGCATCATAAGATTCTCTAAGATGTGAAATCCTTTTGAACCCACTAAGGGAGTTTTCAATGGGTCAGGTCAAAGAGGGCCTATTTCCTGCATGAGTTTTTCCAAAGAAACAGGATGAAAAAAATCAAATAAGAACAGCCATGCATTTCATTTCACGCGATTCTATGCTAAGTAAAATTTCCTTTCTTTGCAAAATTGACAGTATGTTTGTTGTAATTCTTCAGGTGAAAAGTATGTGATTTTGACAAAACAGTCTTTTTCATAATTTTTGGGAAACTCCTTAATCAAAATCACCCACCGGGTGACCCAAAAAAAGTTACCAGAGAAAATCTGTTGCACAAAATAAAGTAATCGAGTGAACTCAGTGATTCAAACGTTGTTTCGTAGCTAAATAGCTAGGCAAATTGCTATTATTTTTTCTATTTTTATTGAGACCGCAAACTGGTAAAATAGGAATTTAGTGGATACAGGCAGTTCTAAAATCTGTCAAAATTCATCAAAAACAAAGGATTGATTTCGATCAACTGCAGTGCAACGACTCAATGAGCATATCATCCTGAGAATAAGCAACTCAGATTGGATGCTTCCAAACAATCCACTTGTGGTGTTAGGATTTTCCTTATAGAAAATGTGTGTTCGTTGTTGAGAATTGTTTGCATGCAATGGGAATTTCGATCTGACATGCCTATTCCCAAGCTAATGCGAAATGTATTTGTTATTGTCTCGTACTGACCAGATCGATCCCATGTTTTTGATGAATTTAGACGTGCTTTAGATCTGCCTGTTTTCACTAAATCCGTATTTTTACCAACTTGCAATGTCGATAAAAATAGCAAAAAATAGTACGAATGTAGCCTAGCTATTTAGCTACATCACAAAGTTTGAATCACTGATTTCCATTTGTTACCTTAATTTGTGTAACAGGTTTTCTCGGGTCATTTGTTTTCAGGTCACCCGGTATAACTATGGAATGGTACTAGCAATTCCAAAGAATATACTGTAATGTCAAAATAAGTTTGTCTTCTACACAGCAAATTTGTAATTTGGCTCAACAACGAATATGTGATATTCTAACAGTGACGTGAGATGGTACATAATGTCTCTGAATAATCCTGAACTTTCATGTTTTATTTTTGAACCTCAAACACCAAAGGTAATGGTAACCAAAGTTTCTCTCTATAAAATATGTTGAGACTTGAAAGAATCAGAACAATTTATCCAGTTTTTTAACTCCCAAAGCTTGCTGAATCCATTTGTTTAATCCTGACTATGAAATTTATATATCTTCAACAAGGAATTTTCAAGCCATGTTGATCTGATTGACTTTCTATATCACATTAGTATTAGAGCCCAGGATATTGGGCAACTGTACCAGGCGCCTTGAAACAGATCCACCCTTTATGTACCCTACTTTACTGGCTACAAAAGATAGATCATGCATATTTGCAGAGGCAGCCCACCCAGCACCATGGGGAGGACATAACATGTCCACTTGGCAGAACACAAAAAACTTCTCAGCAGCTAATTGAAAGATGAAAAGCACAGAACAACTAAATCTAAATCAGGTAAAACCAGTTATGATTTGCTGATAAATAAAAACTTTCATGTCATCAAGCACAAGGGTCCACAGCTGCTTGCTGTTCTTGATGACAGAATTCCATGTTTCACTTGATAATCTAGTGCCAAATTTATAATCATGATGTCAATCTTCTTGTTTCCCAACATATGGCAGATCTATGTCAAATCCTCACCTCACTACAGTTTTGGGTTGTATATAATTTAAAAAAATTGTATTTAGACTGCTCAGAACTCATTTCTGATTTTGCGTCTCAAAACAGCCCATCAATTCAATTCTTTTGTAAAATGTTTGTCTTGTTGCCACACACAAATGGGATCACTTCCAAAAAATTAAGATCTTAACCTTTCAAAACAATACATCTCCTGGGCTTTTTTGATGATGTTGCTAGATCAGGTGGGATTTTTAAAAACTTTTGAAGAGCTAATTGTGTTGATGGATGTGCCATATTTCACTGTATCATTCTGGAAACTTTTCTGGAGCCGTTTTTCTTGGGTAACAATAAGTTGTTTCCTCCCAATGCATGTTTAATTTAACTTAATGTCTTTTTTCCTTCTAAGTATACAGGTAACTCTCTGTTAGCGGACACGTCTATATTAGATGGGACACCTTCAAAGTAAGACTCATTTTTGTCGCAAAGTTTTCTTTGATTTCAATGAAATCTCTATGTGCACGGTGTTCACCTTGTTAAAACGGACATGATTAGTTGGTCCCAAAGATGTCAACATCAAAGAGAGTTGATTTGACTAGTATATAATTGTTGTGTTGCAGATAAACTCCAGAGAAGGAAATTGCAATCATGGTTAGTGAGAAAGATTCTACAGCAGGTTGAACAAATATTTGAAGTTTGGTGGGCACACCCCATTGCAAGATTTAGAATCCATGTCAAGTACCTCGCCTTTGGTTAGCAGTGCATGTAAATCACAATAACAAATTTGTACCTCTGCATATTTTAGGAGAGTTCCATATTTCTATATTTACTACTTTTGAATCCAGAATAGACGGAATAAATGATTGGCGTTTGAAATAGTCTGGAATATATGGAGTGAATGGAAAATTTGCCGAATCGTAATACACAAGGAGTCTGGAATAAGGATGTCCTGGGCGGACTTTTTTCAAAATATTAATAAGCGAGGGGAGAAATTTATTTCGGACTCAAGGGTATATTTTTAATCATAGCTCCAGTATGAATAATCCTATATTTCTTATAGGATGAATGCTCTTGGTTTTGTATTTTAACATAATACAGCCAAAGCTTACAAAAGTGTAGAAGAAGCTATTTTCTATGTTCACTGCCAACAACCACAGAAAATACTTGTTTGACCAATTTTCAAAATATTTTTATTTTCCTGCTGCCAGAAGACATAATTAATAATATCCAGGCACAGTGGTTTTATCCTGCTGTTATTAGCAATTACAGATTCAAAATGTAAAAAATTTTAATGTGATCTCCATCCAGCTGGTATTTACATTAATGTTTTTGTTTGGTTCTCCTTGGGTTCTTTTCCGATTTGTTGTAGTCATTGTTTAGTGGTAAGAGATAGGATTCTTTGTGTTGTGCTACACTAAGTTAGTTCGTTATTTTATTACATTATTTATGAACATTAAAATTGAAACATTTAAATCCTATGAATTCCTTCAGCTACCTACATAAGCCACAATTAAAGTACAAAGCATAAATTTGGTGAAATCAAATAATACTGGTTTCTCAAAACAAAACCTATCAGGAAGGAATCAAAAACCTACTTCCCTTCTTTTGGAGATGATTCATCTTTTCTTCCATGATTATAAAGTATGCCGCAAACTATAATATCTACCATAGTATAAATTAGCCCGTGCCGAAGAACGATTTTGTGAGACGACGATATCCAAACAAACATCCAAACCCAGTAGTGGCCTACGACTGTTGGAATCCAATCCACACCGGCAAAAAGAACCTTGCTGTGAAGCAACTCAATGCTCCGCCGTAAACATTTATTCGATTCTAATATTGATTTATAACCATGCTCAAAAATACAAAGTTCCCGTAATTTCTCACCAAGTAAGCTTTCGATAAGTTACTGAATAAATCTATCGTTGAAATATCGAAGTTATACGTAGAAAAGGAACCCCTAAGTTCAAACCGAAGGCGCTTTGTTTTGATGGCGAAAAGATCGCACTTTCTCGGTAAATCGACATTTTCATGGCCTAATGACTCAAGTTGATTTCAACGCACTCACCTGGGCAATGGATTGATGAGAACCTCGAAGTAATCAGCCTTGATGGTAGCCAGTTGATATCTTCGTTGCATGAAGTAGATACTTGGTATATATATTGATAAAATTAAATCATAAAATAGAATTTAAAATGAGATATCCTCAGCGTGAAAGTTCGTTCCTCCCTTTTGATTGAGACTGAAGATCGGCATGCCTGTCATTCCATTCTCCTTCACAGTTACAACCAATATGCTGCCACGCAATAGATCTTTAGAGAGGAGGGGAGCAACAATTACTAAATCTCAAATTGGTTTCTCGACCCACCCCACCTTTGTGCATGGTATGCCCCCTAGATTTTGATGACCCAACCACCCTTATGATGATGTCATGCCCTGCTAAACAATAGAATTTCAAAAAAATTTGGGTTCTTCTTCTTCTCCTAGGTTCCATACCCTTGGGTGTATGAGGACACAGTAGATCTCCCATCTCTCTCTCTGCGTTTTAGCAATGAGTACTGTGTCATCTGCATATCGGATATTGTTTATGTTGAGCCCACCAATATTTGTTCCTTTTAGTTTTTCCACTTTTTGGAATATCATTTCTGTATCCAGGTTAAAAAGTGCAGGGGGAAGTCCACATCCTTGCCGTATTCCTCTTTTAATTCTTATTTCATCTGTTATTCCATCTTCAATTTTCACAAAGGCACGTTGACTCCAATATAGATTTTTAATGAATTTTATGTCTCTACCAGGCATACCGATATTCAACAGGGTTTCTATCATTTTCTGGTGACCTACTCTTTCAAAAGCCTTCTCATAATCTATGAAACATGCCTAAATTTCTTTGTTTACTTCCAAATAACGTTCACATGTTATTCTCATATTAAAAATACCTTCACATGTCCCTTTTCCTGTCATGAATCCACTTCGTGCGTCACTTACTTACTTCATTCTCAGAGAATGTCTAATATCGTTTTGTTTCTCTTCAAAATAACCTTCAGGATTAGCTTTAAAATATGACTCATGAGACTTCTGGTTCTAAATTCAGTACAAAGTGTTGCTTTTAATTTCTTCGGAATTCTAAGAAATACAGAATCATTCATTTCACCAGGTATTTTGCTTTGTTTGTATACCTCATTACAAAACACAGTCAGTTCTTTGATATTGGATTCATCTAAANATTCTCAGAGAATGTCTAATATCGTTTTGTTTCTCTTCAAAATAACCTTCAGGATGAGCTTTAAAATATGACTCATGAGACTTCTGGTTCTAAATTCAGTACAAAATGTTGCTTTTAATTTCTTCGGAATTCTAAGAAATACAGAATTTTGCTTTGTTTGTATACCTCATTACAAAACACAGTCAGTTCTTTGATATTGGATTCATCTAAAGCTTTAAGCATCAGTTTGGGTTTCAGAGGGCTTCTTTCAAAAACTTGACCTTGTTTTAGGGAATTTTCTGCTTGCACAACCCACCCTTATGAGGGGGTACATATCTGTCAGTAAATATACATGAGTGACCCCCCAAAATTTAAAACACAAAATAAATTTAAAATCAGATATCTTCAGCGTGAAATTTGTTTCTCCCTTGATCGAAACTGTAGATTGTAAATTGATTCATTCTTGATGCATGTTATTGAATTCTCCTTCGCAGATACCAATAACATGCTGCCGGTCTGGTTCCCTGACGTCATTTTGATATGACAAAAGGCCCTGGGGACGAGGTTGGTCATTTTCGGCACAATTTCCTGCATTTTTTGCTGGTGTAAATTTCACTGGTTCCTTGCAATCGTCGTCTGCAAAGTCATGAAACGCATACGGTTGACGTAACATAACTACGACTCACGAAATGCATACGCATAGGCATGGGGGCACCTCTGCACAGAGCATATTGATATTTTTGGCTAAAGCGCCTTCACACAAAAAAGTGACCGCCTCCGCAACATAGATGACAAGCACTGATCAGCTCAATGACGACAAGGAACGAGGCTGACGTGCTGCCAGGCAACAAAAATAGATCAATATTTGATTTGAAACCAGCTGTCTTACCTAAGGGGGCTGGGTTTCTTTTTCCATTCAGACACAATATCATATGTGAGATAAGACCAGTAAACCCAAACATAACACATTTCTAATCACGAAATCTCACAAGAACAAGGTTGAAGAAATTTCACAAATAACAATGGTTGGGAGTTCCAGACGTCAAAAGTCTGCGGTAGGATGTTCTTCTCATTTAATCTCTGGAGCAGACCATCCATCTGATTTAAAATGCAATCATCTCTTCTTTTCACTATATTCCTCTTTCTTATTACAAAACAAAAATAAAAGATCAGCTAAGGCCAAACCAAAAGTACTTTCTCTACCATGAGTCAAGAAAGTGTCAGCCTTCGCCGAAATAAGATTAATTTTGCATCGATTTCAATTAGTTAAAAGCTGTAATATAACGAAAGGCTTTCTATACTAAAGTTAATCGGCTAGTTTGCACTTTAGCGGACCAGCTTCAATATCGGCAAGTAATGTGTCATGGGGTTAGGGTCAGGGTTAGATTTTGGGAAAGGGGTTTTTAGGGTTAGTTAGGGTAAGTTAGGGTTTAGTTAGGGTTAGCAGGGTATTTGGTAAAATATGTTCCCGAGAGATATGACATAAAGCTGGTCCGCTAAAGTGCAGTCGTCCCTCTACTTTCTTCCTTGTTGATTTGTATAACTTCATGGTAAATGAGCAATACCAGATACCAGCCAGCATAGGTTCCAAATCTTTAAAAGGTTGGTGTAAAATTCTATGACCGATTTCTTTAAATTGAACGACTTGAAAGAAACTTTAGGAACTGTGCTATAATTCTACCGTTACGATTTTTCTGAAATCTTCAATAGTATAGTATAGTATTCTTTTCGTGCTTCTTGTAGCTGGAATGACTTAGCACGAGGTTTGCAAGGGCTTAAATACGACTAAAGTCCCATGGGGGCCGCACGCCCCTTTGGGAATTTCATAAGTGAAATAAATTATATTTCAATGCATTCAATCCAGTGAGGATAGTTTCAGAATTTGTGTTTTTCTGTTCTTTTAAGAATTCAAGAAAGAGTTTGAAAAAATCTTAAAACCATCGTAATTTCTAAAATTTTTGAGGAAACATGGACTAATTTTTTATCTCGTCGTATATATCATCCTTAAAGACCCATTGCTAACCATGATCCTGTGCGCACCGAGCAAAACAAATAGAACTTAGGCCAGAAACGACTTTCGTATCATATGAAAGTCGACTTTGGGCCCGCAAAGGATCATGGTTAGCAATGGGTCTTTAAAGGCTCTTATGCAACCAGAAGAAGTATGAAATGAATGAAACAGTTGATGTTTAACATCACGACCTATTTCTAATTAAATTCAGACGAAGCTCAACACTAACAACTAACAAATGCAAATGTAATATGTTTAATTTACAAAACCCTGAAACATGATAAACAACGAAAAGAGAAAATTCGACCACTAAGTGTGTCTAACTTGGTCACACAACGCTCTAAAAGCTTATATACAATGTAAAAATCATTCAATTAATACATATTATTATACTCCTTACTCTTTACCTTTTGCCTATCAAACGAAATTAATTCAAACTCTTGCTGTACCGGTCTTTCATTGTTCGGTGTTCTGTGGAAGCTATGCAAGGCCAACGATATTTCTTGACACTCGGTGTCGTATACGAAACATGAAATGAGGGAAGGGTATTTTATTCGTCTTTCGAAAGCTAACCTATTCCAAGATTCTCGCTCTTCTGCATTCATTACTTATTATCAATTCTTATTATCAACATACTTTTTCGACGATACGAACATATTCAATATGTATTTTAAGGACCGCATCCGCAAGTAATGCCAATTATCTCGAACTACAGCAACCACAGCAACTACAGCAACCACAGCTTCTAAACCTCCTTCCTACCCTTAAAAAGCTTAACACTAGATCTTTTCTAGTGACACTGTTGCAGCCTTAAACGAAAAAGATTAACGGCAAGAAGCATTGGACCTTTGGCCCACAGAAACTGCGGGAAAGGGGCTTTGAGAAATTGAAGAATTAGAAAGTTGTCGGGTTCAAGGCACATAAACATTGGCTGAAAGTTACGAGAGCGGCTACAAGTACTCTGGACCACTAGCCCTTTTCCTTCTCCCAGCCCCATGGTCCTAGACCGTGGGCATCTACCGGTAAGCAATGTCTGTTACAGTATTCAAGGTTTGATAATTAGGTTTCGTTAAACTGATGAAATAATCTGTTCAATTTAAGACATAATTCCCGAGTATCTCCTACAATTCTAATTTCTGACAATCCATCTTTGGTTCTGGGTTCCGGGTTCCGGGTTCCGGGCTCCGGGCGGACCGGCGCTACATCTTTCTAGGGCAATTCAAGGGAGCCAACAACGTGAAGGCGATCCACACGATCGACACTGACGCCATGTCGATGATGATGATGATTTTGGTGGATGGCAATCTTCAATTTCATTTAAGCATGGAATCAGATGGCGCTGAAAGATGAAATAAGACAGTAATGAAATTTCATAGTACTGATATTTAAAACATGATGATTACGAGTGTAACAAGGGAGAAGTTAGAGGAGGATTTCTTTCAGATGAGGATTTCACGCATAGAAACCGAATGATGAGCTCATCTTCATTGTTTCTTGCTATTCGTTTCGTTTTCCTGCTGCTGTAAATAAAGCTTCTAGAGACTAGAATGTCAATAGAAAGATTTAATGAATCACTTATGAAGGGAGTTTTGACTTAAAGGGATGATCAACAGTGATCAGTATCAGAAAAAATATCAAATGTTTCTAAGATATCAAAAATATCTCATGTTTCCGTTCCTCGATGCGATTCCTAAAGTTTACGCCAGCAAAGCAACTCAATTTTTGGGTCATAATAAATAATAGTAGTTACCTGATCTATTGCTATGAATTTGATCCACGAATCCTTTGCGATGCGGTACTTCCTGATGATGAAATTGATCCTTCCGTGGATATTGAGTTTGTTACCATTTCATTCTACGATTAAAAGGCTGATTGAAATACAACTGGTTTACGAAAACAAAAGGATTGCAGTAAACTAACTATAAAGTAAACTCTTCACGGAAACAACACGATTTCAATAACATGCGTAAGAGATGCTTGTAGAAAACTGTGGCAAGGAATTTTCAATTTGACTGCAAATAATCAGCTATGTAAACCTTTTCCATAAAAAATAACTATGATTTTAAAAATCATGATAAAGCAAGATTGATTTGACAGTTCCAAAAACAGACAATTATTAAGTTTCCATTGCTTTCTCTTGACCTAGTTGGCCTGGGGAAGCTCGATAAAATTGCCTCACTGCACTGGTTGCTATCCACCTTAGTTTGCACGGCTGAGTTTTGTTAGGGGTATTTCAGCACAATGAACTTGAGGGCACATACCTGGTATCTTCTCCTTGCATTAAATGCTGCTAACCGCGACAAACTAATTCTCTTGTTTGATGCTTGTGGTTTGAAACCAGGCTCGATCATCTAAAAAGAAGGATTTGCAATCATTTAAAATTTGCCATTTCGATAGATTTTAACATTTAAGATGTAGAGAATGATTTTGCGCTAATGTAACCAAACTTTTGCATGCAAATAGATTTCCCTTACATGATTTGCACTTCGTTAGTTCAAGGAATGCCCCATGGGACAGACGACGAACTGCATAAAAGGTTTAATTTCTAAAAAGACAGCACAACATGCAATTAGATATTTGGACAGTAAATAGACTTACTCTAATCCATGGAAATCGAAGACATTCTTTTGCGTCAGGACGATGGCTGTTGATAAAAAGTAAACAACTTTAAATAAGTCAAAAGGGCATAAAAAGCAAAATAGGCCTGTCTCCTCGAAAACTTTCACATTCGCTAACTTCCAACTAGTGGCCTGCTTCAGTTCTAATAGTTCTCTTTCGCATCTTGTAGCACAATTCTTACTGTGATCCGTATGCCGGACTCACGAGCAGAACTATGTTCACAGATGAGAATGTTTCGTGCCCTAAACACACTAATGTCCAACTTTTAAGGAACGAAATGTTCATTTCTACTTATACTGAAACTTTGAACATCATATTATAAGTTGGTGCACTGAAACTAAACAAAGCCCAAGTGATTTCCCTTTGATATTACTTAAAATTCGAATGGAAACAAGTTACAATTTCTTGGGATCCCACCCCACAAAGGTGCTGCGGGCTTACGTTCTTAATACAAATTTCAATTGAACAAAATTGTCTTTATTTACCTTTGGTCATGAATCAGTAATTCTTCAATTAGATCTTTAACTTCTGCACTGATGTCACAGAAGAATTCATTTGGGAATCGATATCGAATTTCAGTGATATTTTGACATGCTCTTTCGTGATTATCTGAATAGAAGGGTGATACTCCGCTAACAAGAACATATATGATGACACCAACACTCCATAAATCCGTAGAAAGGCTAACTGCATCACCATTTATTACTTCAGGAGCTGAAAATAGAAGAATATGAAATAATCAAAATACGAACGGTAGCGTTCGGAGATTTATTGAAGAGAAACAACTATGCAGAGCTTAGAGGCCAATAAAAATCATCAAACATGTAACTAATTCTTCAGATTTCACTTCCATCCCCAGGTTCTGACGTTTTATTTTACTACGATATACTCTATATTGGGTATGACTCTCCTAAGTTGTCCCTTCGTCGTTTTCCTATCGTATTCTCAAGACACTGCACGAACATGTTCGAACAACTGAAAAACTAAAAACTGTTCGAACTGTTTCTGATAAAGATGAAATGAAATTAATAAAAAAAAAATCGAATGGATTCATCGTTCTTTAAACTGCTATTGTTAACAGGCCTTACCACAAAATTCTGGACTTCCATTCAATTCATGCATATATGGGTTCTTTGTAATTTGTACCGCATCACCAAAATCAACCAGCTTTAAACGCGGAGAAGTACCATGGCTCAGAATGAGGTTTTCAGGCTAGAAAAGAAAAGGAGAATTAGTAATTCATTATATGGCATCGGTAACTCAAATATACATACATCGTTAATTGGTAAAAGACAAAATTTAGCAAGATTAAGTCATACTAAAAATATATGCACAGAACTAAACTATTCCAATAAAATTCCAAGGAGCAATGAAGGATTCATTTCAAGTAATGAAAGGGACTTGGGCTGATGAGGCTGCGCTTAAAAACAAGAAAGGTCCCTGTGAACTGGTTTTGTGCCAAGAAGGTTTCAGGGGTTGGGTAAACTTCCTCATATCACCCTTGGCTTTCCTTTATTTTGATAACATTTTAGATATGAAACATAATATCCATTTCTCGTTAATACAAAGAATTGTATTTTAAGTCATCACAAAAAATTCACTTTTGATGAAAACAGAGTTGTATTTTGGACTTTTCGAAGGCTCAAGCGAAAGCTTATCCGTCTTAAGATCTAACGATAGACAAGAATTTGACTTTAAAAGGCTGACGTAGATACCTTGACGTCGAGGTGAGCAATTCCACATTCATGCAAGTACTGTAAAGCTTGTAGGATTTGTTTGGCAAAGCCGATTGCGATCTTTTCTGTGAGATTATCCATTATAACGATGTGATCAAATAACCTGCCACCTGAAAGCCTGGAAGAAAACATAAACAGATTTAAAAATCTCCCTATATCGATGGCAATTCTACAAAAAATATTTGACTCGAGGAGTCATCCACTCCACACGCATGCCACCACGGATTCCAGAAGGAAAACCTCTTCATCCATTTTAAAGCTATTTGCGTAATCTTTGTGCGTAATCGAATCCGATGCAAACGGTTTGATTGACGAAGGAACCGTTACTTTCATTCGAAAAGCAGGCATTTCACAAAAATTTCTCGCTATCTTGCATTTAGCTGTATCGACAGATGAACGAAAAGTAGGCTTGATGGTTGAAAAGGAAACAATTCAATAATAATAATAATAATAATAATAATAATAATAATAATAATAATAACAATAATAATAATAATAATAATAATAATAATAATAATAATAATAACAACAACCAATTCTCCATTCTTGAGCAGTTAAAAGTTACATGGTCTTAAATATAGAACTGAAACAGTAACAGGCATGGTAGTATAACTATATGTATAGCTATATGTGTTGGTGTTTTCTTTTTCCCATTTATGATGTAGGAGTGATGTAGGCATTCAGTTCTGAGTACGAGTAGAAATTTCAATTTTGGGGTACACCTTTTAGCAAAATGCCCTCTTAATAAACCTTTCCAATTCAACAGTTTGCAGCATCAGAATTTCACAGCGTGGATGAGAAAATTAAAATACGCTAATGTTAAATTCACTTACAGTTCGAGAACGAGAATAAGGTTCTTCGGTGTGTCGAATGTGTCGTGTATCGTACATAGGGAAGGATGATTTAAAACTCGTAAGATTGCGATTTCATTTTCCACCATTTCTTTATCCAAAACACGTTTTTTAACGAGCTTTGCGGCATATTCTTTTCCAGTTGCTTTTTCAACGCACTTCTTGACAAGCGAAAATCTCCCCCTGCGAAGTAAGAAACAATTTGTTACACTTCGCTAAAACAGAGCCCATCCAGGAGCTTGAATAATCCAACTAATCATTACACGTTAATGCCAAGATGACCAATTTTCACATGAATGTAGATGTTAANGTTGATTGGCGTTCTTTAAGGGAAGTAAGGTGGAGACTAATGAAATGTTCTTATGTAGCAGCTATTTAATGATCTCAGAAAAAACAGCACACCACTATCGATAAAGGGCCTTACCACAAAATTCTGGACTTCCATTCAATTCATGCATATATGGGTTCTTTGTAATTTGTACCGCATCACCAAAATCAACCAGCTTTAAACGCGGAGAAGTACCATGGCTCAGAATGAGGTTTTCAGGCTAGACAAGAAAAGGAGAATTAGTAATTCATTATATGGCATCGGTAACTCAAATCTACATACATTGTTAATTTTGGTAAAAGACAAAATTTAGCAAGATTAAGGCATACTAAAAATATATGCACAGAACTAAACTATTCCAATAAAATTCCAAGGAGCAATGAAGGATTCATTTCAAGTAATGAAAGGGACTTGGGCTGATGAGGCTGCGCTTAAAAACAAGAAAGGTCCCTGTGAACTGGTGTTGTGCCAAGAAGGTTTCAGGGGTTGGGTAAACTTCCTCATATCACCCTTGGCTTTCCTTTATTTTGATAACATTTTAGATATGAAACATAATATCCATTTCTCGTTAATACAAAGAATTGTATTTTAAGTCATCACAAAAAATTCACTTTTGATGAAAACAGTTGTATTTTGGACTTTTCGAAGGCTCAAGCGAAAGTTTATCCGTCTTAAGATCTAACGATAGACAAGAATTTGACTTTAAAAGGCTGACGTAGATACCTTGACGTCGAGGTGAGCAATTCCACATTCATGCAAGTACTGTAAAGCTTGTAGGATTTGCTTGGCAAAGCCGATTGCGATCTTTTCTGTGAGATTATCCATTATAACGATGTGATCAAATAACCTGCCACCTGAAAGCCTGGAAGAAAATATAAACAGATTAAAAAATCTGCCTATATCAATGGCAATTCTACAAAAAATATTTGACTCGAGGAGTCATCCACTCCACACGCATGCCACCACGGATTTCAGAAGGCAAACTTCTTTATCAATTTTTAAGCTATTTGCGTAATCTTTGTGCGTAATCGAATCCGATGCAAAAGGTTTGATTGACGAAGGAACCGTTACTTTCATCCGAAAAGCAGGCATTTAACAAAAATTTCTTGCTATCTTGCATTTAGCTGTATCGACAGACGAACGAAACGTAAGCTTGATGGTTGAAAAGGAAACACTTTTAACGCAACGAGAAGGGCAAGTTTTGTCTTAAGAGATCTGAGTACCTTTTGATTGATAATAATAATAATAACAACAACAACAACAACAACCCAATCCTCCATTCTGGAGCAGTTACAAGTTATATGGTCTTAAATCTAGAATCGAAACAGTAATACAGGCCATAGTATGTACAGGCATTGTAGTTTAACTATATGTATAGCTATATGTGTTGGTGTTTTCTTTTTCCCATTTATGATGTAAGAGTGATGTAGGAATTCAGTTCCGAGTACGAGTAGAAATTTCAATTTTGGGGTACAACCTTTAGCAAAATGCCCTCTTAATAAACCTTCCCAATTCAACAGTTTGCAGCATCAGAATTTCACAGCGTGGATGAGAAAATTAAAATACGCTAATGTTAAATTCACTTACAGTTCGAGAACGAGAATAAGGTTCTTCGGTGTGTCGAATGTGTCGTGTATCGTACATAGTGAAGGATGATTTAAAACTCGTAAGATTGCGATTTCATTTTCCACCATTTCTTTATCCAAAACACGTTTTTTAACGAGCTTTGCGGCATATTCTTTTCCAGTTGCTTTTTCAACGCATTTCTTGACAAGCGAAAATCTCCCCCTGCGAAGTAAGAAACAATTTGTTACACTTCGCTAAAATAGAGCCCATCCAGGAGCTTGAATAATCCAACTAATCATTACATGTTAATGCTAAGATGATCAATTTTCACATGAATGTAGATGTTGATGGATCTTACATTAGCCAGGAGAACATCATTGCTCACCAAAGACACACTGAAACATCTACCTCTTAAAGTCTTAAAAGTTTTGGCGGTTTTCATTTACTGGAATGACGTCTAATCCCAGAGACATGGTCACTGATAGGCACATCCCTTNAGTCTTAAAAGTTTTGGCGGTTTTCATTTACTGGAATGACGTCTAATCCCAGAGACATGGTCACTGATAGGCAAATCCCTTCATCCTCCACGTCAGATCTCAGAGAAAGTCATGCTACTAAAAGACTTGGAAAGTTGCTTGGTGGAAAGGTCCGTTCAACAATAAGACAGATAAACTATAGAAGAAACTAACCTTCCAAGTTCTGATGATATCGAGTATTCCATTTGCATGTTCTCTTTCCAGACAATCGGTTGAAGTAATCCTTCAGATTCTAAAATTTAAATATGTAACGGTGAGTATAGGGGCATTATTCACAATGTTCTTTTATTGGAAAGTTGTATAAATAGCTCACTGTCTGTTAAAACTGTTGATGGATGATTAAATGTGGAAATGTGAAACTGATGTTTTATTAGTGATGAATGCACGAGGATAACTACAGCAAGGCGAAGATTTTCTCCGTGGAACTTTAGACAAACCACTAACTATGATTTTATTGGTTATATCTGATTTCAGATCAAATTTAAATTTGTCAATATAAGAAAACAAAGCTACAGATCTTCCACAGAAAATGTGCAAAAGTAATATTTTTTGCAACAATCTGAACCAGGATGGTGTTCGGAAAAAAGTAATAATGTTTGTTACAAATTGCTTTCAAGCAACGTGGTTAGCTATTTTGAAGGTTTATCTGTTTAAGAATTGAACGAAAACGTAAGTTAGATGTTAGATTTGTTAAATTCTGTTGGTTTACTAAGTCGATTTACTATAATCTTCCACTTATAGGTCCAACAATCCTTAAACATCTCCTTAGCTAGCTAGAATTTGTCACTACCCGACGCAAATTTGAAAGCCAACGCTCAGTTTTGGGAATAGCTTATCTTTACTGAGCAATTTCCAACATTCTTTAATTACTACTGTTGAAGATCCACCTGCCTTCTTAGGCAACGAATTTTGCAGTGAGATAACACAGTTGATGAGTAAAACAATTTAGAATGTTAAGAGAATGTTCACCGAACTCAAATAAACAATTTTTCAATTATTCTTCCTAATAAACAACTCTCGACGAAAGCAATTTTTGCAAATAAAGAGTCAGACTTTTGGACTTTACAGTTGTCGAGGTCCTTTATTAAGATTACTTCGCACTGAAGCGTTTCTCTTTATAATGCACAATTAGGTCCGCGTTTTGTATATGGGTTCTGTTTCAGCAGACGCGAACCATATTTGGGTGATACCTTTAGTCTGAAGTTAAGCCTTTCTGCTCCAGATTCAACGTTCAGTTGGATTGATTAAATTTAGTATTTCTCACGGTGCAGGCAATTCAGGTCTTTGCTAAGCTCTTAAAAAATCCATAAAATTACTTTATTACACGAATTAGCAAGTTAATCATGGAAAATAGTTAACTTTAGCAAATTTAACATAGTCAGTTAGTCGTACGAATGACTGTAAAATAACAGATTTAGCATATAAAATTAAAGAGTTGAAACTTAACGGTAAATGGTAATGTTAAAGGGTTAAATATATCATATTATTAAGTTTATACTTTACACATTTTACCTTGTTTTTTCAACTTTATTATTTCTCGTGCACAAGAAAGAATTGATTTCACACCTGACATGGAAATGAGATCAAAATGTGAACAAATACAGTTTAGAAGTTACCATCTATTTATATATCGTAATTTCACTTACATTTGTCAAAACGCTTATAAAGAAGTTCAAAACATTGGGAAATCCCAATAATACTTTTTCACGGTACCAGTGGAGGGGGTGGAGGGCCCCTTGATGAAGGGTCACCCTCCTTAATAAATTGGAATATGAACACAAGAATATAAAATAAATAAATATGAACACACCAAAGCATACTAAAATATTAAAAACCAATCTAAAAGGCAGCCAAAAGGATACGTTTGTAGGATTCAAACCTCATCTTTTTCAAATTCCAAGATTTAAGATTAAATTAGTGTACTTTGAAAGTATTTCAGAGAGTATTTCAATCTTTCCTTTAGATAGAAGCAATTATCTTGCTCAGCTCAAAGATTTCTTCCTACGCAGTTTTCTTCTTAAGCAGTTTTCTTCATAGTAAGTATTCTTCTTGCACTTTGGAAATTCTGGCGCCAGACCTGCTTCCTCTTGCTGATTTTCAGACTGCTAGAACTGCNATATTATTAAATTTATACTTTACACATTTTACCTTGTTTTTTCAACTTTATTATTTCTCGTGCACAAGAAAGAATTGATTTCACACCTGACATGGAAATGAGATCAAAATGTGAACAAATACAGTTCAGAAGTTACCATCTATTTATATATCGTAATTTCACTTACATTTGTCAAAACGCTTATAAAGAAGTTTAAAACATTGGGAAATCCCAATAATACTATTTCACGGTACCAGTGGAGGGGGTGGAGGGCCCCTTGATGAAGGGTCACCCTCCTTAATAAATTGAAATATGAACACAAGAATATAAAATAAATAAATATGAACACACGAAAGCATACCAAAATATTAAAAACCAATCTAAAAGGCAGCTAAAAGGATACGTTTGTAGGATTCAAACCTCATCTTTTTCAAATTCCAAGATTTAAGATTAAATTGGTGTACTTTGAAAGTATTTCAGAGAGTATTTCAATCTTTCCTTTAGATAGAAGCAATTATCTTGCTCAGCTCAAAGATTTCTTCCTACGTAGTTTTCTTCTTAGGAAGTATTCTTCTTGCACTTTGGAAATTCTGGCGCCAGACCTGCTTCCTCTTGCTGATTTTCAGACTGCTAGAACTTCCAGAGAAGTAGCCTGCGTCACAGACCATAACGAGGGGGAGTTATGGTCTGTGACGCAGGCTACCAGAGAGGTGCCTACCACTTGTGGAAGGTCTTCTTCTCGCTTGGATAAGCATTTCTCAAACAATGGCCTCAGTGGGCTTTTCCCCCAAATAGGAACCGAAAAGGGCCTTTATCGGGTCGAGAAAATACGCTCGTTTAGTCAATATCAGGGTAAAATTCTGTGAAGCAAATATTTACCTGTTTGCAAATCCATGGTTATCGAGTCAGATGCGTCACTTGGTTCACTAATACCGACTTCATTGTTTGCACTCACTCGAAATTGATACGTTTTTGTCGGTATAAGGTCATCAATGACCGTGGTCGTATTCATAACGACGCCAGCAGCGACTTGCCAGGTTCCAACGGTCGCTTCTTTATATTCGATTGTGTACGCCGTGATTGGTATGCGATCCAGCGTTTCAGGAGGGTCCCAAGCCAAGACGACGGATGTTGCAGTCATCGCAGTGATACATGGCTGCGATGGTGAACCAGGCTTTGCAAGACCTATTGTAACGATAGATATTTCATGAGAATTCTTCCCTCTTGGAGGTGAACATGCAGTGAGGAGTGTCAATCGCTTGAAACGTCGAAGCAGGCTCATTTCGTGTTGATAAATGGCCTAATCACAACATTTAGATTCTCTGATTCAGCTGTGATTTGGGTGGAACTGTACACCCAAACAAATGGCGTATCTTGATTAGATAAAAGAGTAATTTCTTGCCATTGATTTGCAATTGCCAATGGGAATGGCCTTGTTATTCAATTCAATGTGAATTTTCTACAGTTCGTGACATTAAAAGGCGATAAAAACAGAGTTTGCCACACATTTGAAACAAAAACCCGATGAAACTGCAACGGTGATGTGTGTTGGAAGCAGCAGAATTTTCGCTTTTTCTTGTGAATTTTTTGCAGAATTCTTCGAAGCGCAGACCTCACACTATTAAACAAAAGCTCTAACAAAAGGGATGATATTGACAAGGCAGCTGTTAAGGGAGTCATTTCCTTTAACGTTTTGATGAGAAGAAACAATTCACGTCAATATGCAGACGTCTATTGTTCAAATACAATACTCTGTTGTTGTTTCTTTAGAAAATAAAATTCAAAGACAAATTTCAATGGGGAATGATTGATGTCTTTATTTGGGTAATAAAGCCCCCTAACAATTCGGCATTGCTTGCCTGAACAGGCAGCACGAATATATTCTTGGGGCAGCAGATTTTCTTGGGGCAGCAGATTTTCTTGGCGAAAAATAGGCCCCGCACAAATTGTTGTAAGCTCTCTGATTACCTTTTCCTTTCTTGTATCTTTATCGACAAAAACAAGACTAATTCTAAACTTAGTAATTTTCTTATCTAAACACAATATTTTGATTTTGAACTCGAAATTAAGAAGACGTGTCCGGCGGAAAGCGCAACTTTGTGATGAATCGTGACCAGCATGTTGAGATATTAATATTTAAACACGATTTGAGTCTTCAATTTTTGGCCCCTTTTGGCCTTAATTACAAACTACAAATGCGTCTTCAAATGAAATAAATATTTCAAAATGCTTGTCCTGGCCTTAAAATTAAGAACATGAACAATACGAAGACCAAGCCATCGTACAATTGATCAATTTAGCGATGGGTTTTAGGGGTACCAGGAAACAGGGACAAGTCGCACTTTCAATCTCAGATAGGGTAGTAATGGAGGAGCGGTATATTCAGTTATGGTCTTTACCTCGCGCGCGGTAATTAGAGCCAAGACTTGTAGCATGTTAAATTTATAAAGGAACAACTGAAAGAAGTGAAAAATTGACAAGGACCACCAAGTGTCACCAAGGAGGGAGCAAAGAACTCGCTCAAGTATCTTCTTTCAATTTCCAGGAGTGAATTTTTCTCCAGAACACAAAAGGACACATTTTTTTGCAGTGGAGCTGGGGAAAATGGCGCCGCCCCCTTTCAATAAAATTCAAACATTTTTTGCAATCGGCATGCTTTGTGAATTCATCCTTTTGTGGTCTCTTTGTTGTCACAATTTTAATGGCCCACTAAAATGGTCGACAACAAACACATGGCATGTGCAAGGCATGCCGGTTGCATGGCCTCTTTAAAACGCCCTGAGATAAGGAGTGATAGAAATACACCTACCTCTAACAGTGACCTTGACACAACACGATGCTGATCCTAACGAATTCGTTGCAGATACAGTATACGTGCCACTATCACTGGGATGAGATCGTAATATTTCAAGCATACAAAGATGTCCTTTATGGATAATTCGATAACGATCCCCGGAATTCAATTCAACAGTATCATTTTTAGTCCATATAATTTCAGGCTCTGGGTTTGCCATTAGTGTACATGTAATTTTAATGCTGCTTGGAGCATCGGCAGTTACGTCACGAGGTAATATTTTAAATTCTGGAGCGATTTCAAATGATGTTTTAGTTTCTCTGTTGAGTATTTTAGCCAAACTGTCCGAAGCAGAGTCTGAGCCAATTTCTTCGTCTGATGAATCTACATTTTCCGTCCACCGTGCATTCAAACGGTCTAATGCTCCTGCGTTGGGGTCCTCCGTACAAGTTCCTTTGTCTTTCTTGCGAGTTATAATGATGTCTCTTTTTCGCCTTGTTGCAGTATTGCTAATCGAAGAAAGAAATAAACATTTTATTACTCTCATTGAAAGCATATAATATGAATATAAAAAAGCAATAAATACGAAATCACATCAGTGATATTCGAGAAATGATTATGTGTGGCAAGGCTTGTCTCTAATGGGATTGAATTGAAAATGATGATTTGGTTGTGTCATGATGTGTATCCTGGCAGTGCAAACATAAATTGTATCTTGGGATATGAATCTAACCACAAGAGACCATTTTCAGAGCGGTAAACTTCTTGCTTTATTTGTCTGCTTCTTTCTTTATCGAAGAGGTTCTCTCTGGCACAAAACTTTATACTGCTTTTTGGAAAACTGTTATCCCCATCTAATTTATGTAAATATATAATTGTCATAATTAAGAACTCTTAATTATGACAATTATATATTTACATAAATTAGATGGGGATAACAAAACCACGATAAACTATACCACAGATTTTTCATCTGACACTCATCAAAGTACGAAATGACACATAATAAGGAACCATGAAAAGAGATTTTCTTTTTGCAATCCAAGAAACAACCAAGGGGCCGATTAAATGAGAGTTTTCAGCCCAATGCTTATCAAAGGTCAGTCTTGCAAGCCCGCTATTCATTGAAGGATCAGTACACACTGTGAAGGAGGAAAATATTGGGAAAGCAGCCAGCTGAATATTTTAACACGATGAAAGAAACATAACACAGATCTCCAATTTTGCTCACCACAGATAGGAGCACATTGGGCCAAAACTATCAAAAATAGCTTTACACAGATAGAATTAATCTGCTTCAATCATTACCTCATGCTCTTTGCCCTCTTTGGCCGTTCTCGTCTTGGTTTCTCATGCCTAAAAGGAGGATGAGAGAAAATCAACGCAAGCCACAAGTAGGCGTATGAAAACACTGAAAACACAGAAGCAAAAACTGTGGTCGAAATGGTCCTGTTTTTAGATGCGGTGAGATCACAAGTCCCTCAACCTTGAGGGTAGATATGATGATATAAACAACACTATGGAGCCCACGGTGGGAAAATTTATTTCTGCTCCAGGGTAAGGGATGATAAGGCAAAGGATGGCAAGTGCCTTCAAGGGATGATCGAAATGTTTAGCTTACGCAAATAAATTTCTATAAACTTACTTAAGAAGACAATTTCCGACAATGCTACAAGGCGATATAATCCTAGATAAGTAGGGATCTTGAGAGATTTAAAAGGGGAATTTGTGAATCAAATGGACGAGCAACAGAATCTTTAAAAAGTTCTGGGCAAGCTGGACTGCAATATCTTAAAGGAGATGAGCATGTTATTTAAGGGTAGAAGAAGTACAGTTTCCTATAATCTTAGCTGCAATTATTATAATCAAGCCACATCCCAGTTTGATAGATCCTCGCCTCAAACTACAGGAGCCAATTCACATGGAAAAAGTGGTAAAAAGCGTGTTTTACTTGATCTTTCATTCAGAAATGGATAAGTTGTCAAGTGTCAGTTTTGGATAAAAGACTCTCACGAACAAATGAAGACATCATTGCATATATTGGTAAACAAAATGATAAAATATAGCAATATTGCATTTATAGCACTTGCCAAGATGTCGAAATTTTGTTGAAAAACAACTAAAATCCCAACACGTATAAAACTGAAACACTTTCAAATAAACTTACCCAAAACTAGCAGCTCTCCGCAGTCTTGAATCATTAACTAAATGGAAAATACGAAGGAAATTACCGATTTTCACATGCATCTTTGCGACTGGCTGTTCACGAATGAAAAGCTTCTGAGCTTAAAGACATTTTATAAGGTGATCATCATCGTGATGTTATGTCTTTAACGAGGAACGGAGCCAAATTGCGGCTGCCTTACTAAGCTGTTACATATACGTGTTAATGGGAAAATAGTCATTGAATGAATTGGGAAAGTGCGGAGGAGTTGTAGATGTGCTGGGAAAAAATATGGATCAAGTATCGCGTAAATCATCAAGCCAAACTGAGAAGTTAAATTTAGGATCGTAAATTGAGAAATGCCAGATAGAAATAGCATGAGAGGTTAGGATTGAAATTTATTGAAGTCAGAGCAACGATCTTGAATATCATAAATAAAATACTTGAAATTTTGCACAATTTTGAGGGATATAATAAATTGGCAAGATGACATCGCAATAATTCCAAAGTTAGCTTATGACGCTCCGAAACGACGCCAAGTTTTTTGTATAAACAAATTAGAAAAATGCGGGCTGCTGTTCTCGACCTACAAATCCTGCATTTTTCTTCGTCATTCGCTTGCTAAACTGTCATTTCAAATTTCCATCATACATATATATATCCATTTGAAAAGTGGAGTGAGATTTTGAAAACTTGCGTAGGACGTTATTGCGTAGGAGGGATAGAATCGTTATTTCAAAAATGGCCATTGTAGGCTACAACATCATGCAATATGGCTGAGAAAGGCTTCCAATGCCAGGGAAGAGAGATCTATATTATTTCAAAGCAGAGATGCAATTAGTTTCTTACAAGTACAGCAAAAGAGACCAAAGACTCGTGGTTACACAGAAAGGACTTTTCGAAAACAGCTATACGAATTAGTATGCAAATGAAAGACAACCGCAAAAAGATTGAAAAGTACATAAAGCCAAAACGCAAAGAGTGAGTGAAGCAAAAATAGAGCTTTAATGTGGATCTAATAAATATTTGGGAATCAAAACGTTTATGCAAAATCCACAACAGATTTTCTGTACAAAGATAATCATTATTGACTTGGCAAAGAACCTAGAGCAGGCAGAGCCAACGATATGAAGCAAAACCGATCTTGGCAACATATGATACATTCGATCTTTATTAGTTTGCATAGGAACGTTTGCTTGATTGATAATTGCTAAAATAAGACTCTCCCAGCTAAAATAGGAACCGTAAAACCAACCAACAGCAAGTGAAAATAAATGCAACCCTACAAAAAGAACGGTGTCGGGTTCCATGACACTTTCCGTCCAAATTTCAGCTCAGATGTACAGGGTATATTCCTTCATTAGCGTTTCATACAGGCCCTTTCACAATGATTGTTCCCAAATGAACAATGTACACATCACTAAAATTAAAGACCCATTCCTAACCATGCTCTTTTGCGCACCGAATGAGAAGCAAAACAAACAGAAACTAGGCCTCAAACGACAATCATATCATACGAAGTCGACTCTGGGGCCGCAAAGGATCATGGCTAGCTATGGGTCTTTAAGCACAATTAAAGTATGGTAATATGAAGTTCTATTTCTAGTACAGCCAAGTTTCATCTAATTTGTTTTCAGTTTCCATTCTTTAACAACGGCAAGATAAGAGAAGAACTAAGAAGGCCAAGGAGAAAGAGAGAGATTTCCACACTACGATGAACACACAAATAAATCTAACGGGCATAAAATGAGTCGGCTAATAACCCACCTCCAACTTTTGTTGTCTTCTTAACTTCTTCCCCTTCTGACATCTTTTTCAAAATTGAAACAGGAACATATCCAGATCTTTCCCGACTAAAACTGCGCACATTCACAAGTTGTGCATTCTTTCTATGTTTGGATACGAAGAAAACCACATCATTCTTGTAAACTGTCATTTCTTCAGGTGACTGCGATTGATAGTTTTCCAGAACGATAAATTTCTCTTGCTGAAATAAAAATGGACTGTTACAGACAAGCTCGGCTATTTTCAAATCTTACAGTAAAGAGATGTAGTACTATTTTAGCTTCAAATCCTGCAAAGGATCATGTGCGTTTCTGTTTTATTTCTCAGTTGCTCATGGCAGGAGCAATGTGCTAAATCATTTTCATTAGGCAAACTCAACAGCACATGGTTCAATGGCTCGGTTGTTAGAGCGCAGGCCTGGACAGCTGTAAGATAAGATTTAGAAACTAGCTCAAAGAGGAGTAGCAAAAGCTCATATTGAAATTTATTGACGTAACATTGATTAATGAAATCGACAATAAAACAAATTTACGAGAGTAATTTTTGAAGATCGCAACAGTAACACCCAGATCACGATGCGTAAAATGATCTCTATGAATTCAACGACCTAGAGGGATAATATTTGGGGAGGGCGGTGGTGAGGCAGTGAATTTTGTCCCTGCAGGATTGCAAGTCTTGCCGCCAAAAATATTGTTTTAGTNTTTATTGACGAAACATAGACTAATGAAATCGATAATAAAACAAATTTATGAGAGTAATTTGTGAAGATCGTAACAGTAACACACAGATCACGATGAGTAAAAATATTTCTATGAAACTAACGACCGAGAGAGACAATATTTGGGGGGGGGGCGGCGGCGAGGCAGTGAATTTTGTCCCTGCAGGAAGGATTGCAATTCTTCCCGCCAAAAATATTGTTTTAGTGACTCTATGACTGCTGTGATAATCAAGGGAATTAAATGGAATCTCTATCAAATGATTATTGCAAAGAAAGTGAAGAACAGCATGAAACTTCAATCTGATAATCTACAATTTTACTATCAACTTTTAGCAAAATTTTCGAGGCAGTACTTCTCCTGCCGCCTGCATTTCGTAGTGCAATTCGCACACTTAATGCTTTACGCAAACTTGCGCAATATTACAAGGCAGAAGGCGGCCTAAGCAACCAGAAAGAATGGCAAGCTAAAACCGTTCTTTCAAATTCATAGTATATACATTTACTCACCATTGGGAAAGCTTTTGTCAAATCTTCAAGAGACTTGGCGGCAGCTAAGGGGATTAGTTTCACATGCTTCAGAGTTGAAGTTGGTTTCATCAAAACTTGATTTGACGGCGAGATCTTGCCCTGGAAAAGAAAGGCTCCTTGGTGAAAATATACAAAAAAGGTTGCAGTAACCCAAGGTTCATCGCAAAGCTGGATTCGCATTTGAAATGTTTTGTCAATAAAGATCAAGCTCGCATTTCATGTTGGATCGCCCTGACCTCGGAAGACGTCTGATGGGCAGGTGCCATAAAATGCTTCAAGTGTAAATTTAGCTTAAGAATGAAAACTTCAGCTAACTTGTTACGATTTATATATGATTTTGATAAATTTACAACATTATTTAGTATCACCATGACACAGTTTCTCGTGATGTGTGATGAGATTAGGCCCTATATCAACAGCGAGACTACAGCAAAGAATCCTACGAAGAAGATATGCAATACAGTCAAAATATTTAAACAAAACAAAGCCTTACGCGTCCACCATAGTCGCAATGATCATTGTAACTTTTGCCCAAGAAAACTTTAACAATTTTAATCATTTCCAAAGATGTCATGCAGGCATTGAGAACGTACGAATCTCTTGCACAACAGTGAACAACTACACATCGCCGCGGTAGGAAAGATAGAGGAAAACAATCCATTTACAAAGATAAACAAACAGAATTAAAATTCATGCAAATACGCGGCGATTAATTATGATTAGTTTGATCCATCTCTTCTTTGAATAAAATCACCTGAATTAAGCACTTCATCACCTGCGAATTTTAGACAGCACGAAATGAAATAGAGGTCGCGATTAACCTCGCAATGACGTAAATATGCGTGGAAAGTGTTTTAAACGTATTGTAGTTACCGATGATGACGTCATTGAAAGGGTTAAGCGGATTAAAATCGATTTTAAGCATGTGCAAATGTGGCTAACATTTTGGTGGATCGCAAATGCTAATACCACGTGTTTGATCTTTCCGAGCAAGATATATTTCTGATGCCTACGTTCTGATACAAAAACAATGCTCTGGTTTCAGCTGGCATCTGTCACTACTGAAATACGTTTAAAAATTTCCATTTTGAGAGCAGGGAGCTGCATATGCGGAGAACGTTGCAATAGCAGCGAACTGCACAACTAGTTCTGAAAAAAGCTCCTAAAATTCTCCAAGACCTTTTCGGGGCTAAATTTCCAAAGTTGCTTTTAACTCTAC
Source organism: Aurelia aurita (assembly GCA_004194415.1). Classification (NCBI taxonomy): domain Eukaryota; kingdom Metazoa; phylum Cnidaria; class Scyphozoa; order Semaeostomeae; family Ulmaridae; genus Aurelia; species Aurelia aurita. Next base: position 1,274,530 of record REGM01000054.1, on the reverse strand, counting down.
GGGTATCCCTGTGATGGTTTCTCTTATCTCTGTAATAAACCACTAAAACGCGATGCGATGTTTCGACATTGCAGCAGACAAGAGGAATCCCTCCTGTAATATTTGCTTATACACTGCATTCCCAGTCCCTGCAGGCTGCGGCCATCTCTTGCAAATATGAAGAACAAAGGCTGCAAGCTGGCCTACACAAATTCTAAATTTTACTGTTTCCGTTTCCAACGAACTGTCAACCAATACCTTTCCAACATGATAGTTAGACCACCTCTAAAGAACCTACAAAGTGTTACAATATGCTTTATCTTAAGCGCAGCTAGCCCTCCCTTTTACGGAGGAATAACACGGAATCCTGCAGAAAAATTATGAAATTGCTAGAATATATTCAAGTGTTTTAGGGCCTTATCATAATATTTCATACAAGTATCTCAAGAACTCTCATAGCTTCAAACTTCTTCTGTCTTAGAGGCTCTTCCGAAACTAGTTGTAAACATCTGCCTCGCTGAAAACTCCTCGAAAGGCAGCAAAATATCTGCATCAAAGCTACAGCTCTCATTGAAACCGAATAAAAAAACTCAAGTAAATGAATGCGGAAGCTCTCAATTCTGGACAAAATAATGATATTTTGTTGAACACAATGAGAGCAAAATACATTTCAACTGAAAAAGCCTCCCAATATTTAGCTAAAGTGTCCAACGCTATACCCATATTCTCTCAAACTTGTAAGAAATATTTTTACAACAATTCCTACGATAAGTACATCAGCATTAACCCCTAAAGCCACACTGATTATATTGTTCAGTAAAATCCTCACCTATTGCAATATCCTATATAGAGGTTTTGCGTTATTGCTTTGGCATGAAGATCCGTGTTTGTAGTCATACCGCCTTTTGACTCTCAAACCTCAGTAATGGGATTCGCTCTCCGCACGATTATTAAACATTCAACGAAACTAAAGATAGTAAATTTGTAAAATTCTTTATTTTCAATCTTTTGAATTTAAAAATTTTGCGGCGATGAGATTAATTGTTTTTTAATGTAAAACTTTTTCATCCTTAACTGTTTTGATTTAGATCTCCGTTCTTTTAAAGACCCATTGTCAACCAACAAAACTGCACTTGTGTTTACACTACCTTTGCAGAATTTCTGTTTCAGAAATTGTGATGACCCTGTACATTTTCTACTGAAGAAAGGGTTTTTGTATACCATTGTCAACAAACATATTTACATACATACAAAAACCCTTTCTTCAGTAGAAAATGTACAGGGTCATCACAATGTCTGAAACAGAAATTCTGCAAAGGTAGTGTAAACACAAGTGCAGTTTTGTTGGTTGACAATGGGTCTTTAA
>REGM01000054.1:1252122-1271862 GCA_004194415.1 Aurelia aurita | reverse complement strand
AAAATTTTCAAATTAACGAACCTTTCGCCATGCTTAACTGGTTTTCCAAGATTGTTCTAATTGCTTCAACCCACGATTTCTTGACCCCCTGTGATCGTGCCACTATGACGTAGATCTCTGAGCCTCCACCTGGATTTTTTGTCCACACAGCAAACTTGTTTGGATCTTCGTCGAGATTTTCGGTCAGACCAAGTGTATTCATCTAGGAGAATGATCAATGAAGAGTCAAAAAGCATCTAGGCATACACAAGTGGCTCAAGTAACTCAACTTCACTTCTAGCCTACCAGATATCAGGATTTCCTATTGACATAGATCAGTTGCCCAAATGTGGTTCGGCGCATGTCAAGATGGACTTAAACTTTAGTACATGTTAAGATAAATCTTCGTTCGCAATTCATAAGAATGTACATTTCATTCCAATTTCCACATTCCCCAATTTTATCCATACCTATCACATGATTATTCCTACAAAAGCAACTGTACCTTGATTCCATGTCTGTAAATGAAAACAGTGTAGTCACTCTTTCTGTCAAATGGTTCAGAAAATACAAGCAGCTGTTCAAAGAGGAACACACGTCTTTCTTGCGGCCTTGAACGGGTTTTCGCATTGCAAACAAGCATTGATTCCTGGAAAAGGGACACATTTGAATGAAAGAAAAATTACTGGACAAGTGGCAAGTTGCTAACTACCTACTTTTTAATTCATTGTTTGAAATAAACTTGCTTTGTTGTTTCAAGCTAGCATGATTCAAGATCCCTTCAAGTGGATACCCATAGCTCAACCATGTTATTACAATCATAAAGAAAACATTGCATGTCCGTCACGGAGCCCACATCGTATACATGTGATATATACTTTAGAGAGATCACTGCAAATTATAGTTTACAGAAAACATAAAACAAAAAATATTTTCTGCTAAAATAAAAAATCTTAACCTCCTGATACCAGTAAAAAAGAAACATAAAAAATAATTAGAAAAATACAAAATAAATTAAACTTTAACACTATTTAGGACCAATCATTAAGATTTTCACAGTTAGCCATTACTCTTCTTCATGTTACGTTTTGTATATATTTCCCATGTTCTTGTTCTCAAAGCGGCTCAGACTAGATAAGCTTTGCTTTTTCTGAGTCGTATAAGTTATACGTTGTATTTAGTATTTCTTATAAACAAAGTTTGAATTGAATTGAATTTGATGTGTGAACTTCTTACAATTCTAGGAAAAATGAGCATAATGTGGAACATACCTGAATAATGAGATTTCCTTGGGCAGCAAGGTTACCCTGAAAGACGAAGTACGTAAATAAATGACAAGAATATTGGATCTACTTTCTATCTATCCGCAAGAGGTCGAATTTAAGATCCGGAAAGTTTAAAATATGATTTTTACAACGTACTAATTGTTAAAGAAACTTGCAGTGCACAACCAAATCCATGTTAAGAATTGTTAGCAATTTGAAAGTTTGCAACTAAACTGCCAATTTTCATGTTTTTAACCTATCTATATGAATTTACTGATCCCAGGAGACGTAAAGAGCGGAAAGGTCCCCCTGGAGCTTGGCTTAATGCAGTACTGCTTAGGAATGACGCAAGGGAATATGTAGTATATAAGGTTGACACGAGGCTAGGAATATCACAGTTCGATAGGGATTTTTTATTTCGGTCCCCGCCCCCTCCCACCCATGTCAACCCACGTCTTGAAAGTAGAAGCATGACGAGACTTTAGAATGGTACTCGACACTGCGTTCGTCATGTTTTCACTAGACCGAGCCTACTATACCTTGAGTTTATATCTTGTGCTAGACTGTTAGTTTTTGTAACGTAATTAGAATATAGTGTTGATCAGTAAATGAAGCTATTTTTGTTTGAGTGTAACGAATTAGAAAATAAACGTAGTTAAGATATTTTCTACTCCGAAGTCAATTATTCAATAAGGGAATATAAATGAATGCATGCCATCCAGCTAAGTATAACTAATTGACATATACATACTGAGAAGCCTTCAAGCATTCCAACATTCATCATATCATTGGCTCTTTTAGGCACAACTTGCATAATACTGAGAGCTTTCTGTGGAAATAAGGAGAACAGGGATTAGGAAGGAGATGGAAATGTGCCCTTGACACATGAAAAAGTAAAAATAATTCCGACGTATTAAATTATAAATATAAATTCCTTTCACAGACGTACTTTGTGTACGGTTTACAGAATACTGCAACAATAATTGAGGAATTTTCTTAACACCTATTTGAGGCCATCAACAGGATCCCAAACATCTTTCCATCAAGACACAACGATATAAAACAATCTGCTTGAACAATCGGCAACATTTACTGAGAAATTTCAACTATAAACAGGCTTATAGAAACATCATTCCACCAGGAAACAATGATATAAATCAATCTGCTTACCCTGAGCTCTCTACTTTCGAGACCTGCTCGATTTGTGTATTTCAAGAAATCCTGCAAAAAGAGTTATAGATAAATGAATCTTGCAGAGAGGAAATTCAACAGAAAAAAACCAATTCTGCAAGAAACTGGGCTAACAAAATTTGAACTAAACTTGAAAACTCTGGTAATGTGTCATTTAAAGTAACATTACATAACTGTAATTATCACAATTAAATGTTGGACTAAAGAAGGACAAAAGATTAGAATTAAAATGCAATTAACATACCTTTAAGAACATATGATACTTGAGAATTCTTTGAACTGGTTTGATAAGGTAGTCATTCAACCTTAATCGATGTCCATGTTTTATTTTGATTGCCTGTGAGGGAAGAATTTAAAGATATAAACATTGATACACAAAACTAGATTTAAATAACACAAATGGTTTGATGTTATTTTCCACACAAAAAAATGGTTTCATTCAATTCTGCAATTTGAAAATAGTATCACGTTGCCGAAATTAGAAAACTGTTTATGAATAAATAAATATTTCTTCTTAATATTTGGTTATTTCATGTACATAATTATGGTAACCCAGATATTCTAAATTAGAACTCACCTCAAAATAGGTTTCCAGATGTTCATGCAGCAACGTCATTGATTTTGGTTTGTGTTGGCAGTATGAGACGTACACGTCCCATTTCTTCTCCTAGAAAAAAGGAAGCAATTAGAACTATTAATAAAGAAATATATGCTATTGGAATGTTGAGCAGTCCTCATTATTAGGTAAATAAACAGCAACCTTTAAATGATAAATGATCTGAGAAATAAGAAACAAAGTTTTTACCATTTTTAGGAACAATGCTGCGATGCCTTCAGGTGTACCATCCAGCTTTTCCAATTCTGGCATCAAAGTGCTGGGAAAAATAGAAATTGTTTTCAATCATAACTGCAGACGATTTCAAAAATCTATAACTGGTGATTAAATCCATGGTTAGAACAGTTAGGACTTCTTCAGCCTCAGTAAGACTTGATGATATAAAAAATAGTCATTTACAATCCTCCCAATGTCTTGAATGAAACGAATGTTGGAAGCAACAAATTTCATTGATATATCTTTAATGAATTATAAAAGTATATACAGTTAAAAGGTATACCTCTTATGGAATTCGTGAATTTGGCCGATGTTGGCGAAGATCAATCGCTCTTTGCCTTTGAGTCCTTCTGGTGCATCTGAAGCTGAAAGGCTCGGTATGTAGTCCTGCGAGGAAGCAAATTCTATTTCATAATAGTAGCAATATTTTGTCACAACAGTAGTGTTTGAAGTCCAGGATTCGATGTGAAATCGATGTAGCAATTCATTTCAAAATAATTCTGGTTCACAGGCGATCTAACGTCATGCAGATGTCATGCAACGATTAGCTGCCTCATCTAGCTAAAGGTTTAAGCCTAAGAGGGACCTTTAAATAAAACGAACTATTGCTTGGACCCACCATTTTTAGGCTGCAATTATCATAAGAGAATTATGTTGACAAGTCTTACATCGTAAAACTAGTCAAAAAGAAGATAGTCACCTTGATAATTGTCTCCAGATCGTTCACATAATCTTGTTCTGTCTGAAGAAGCTCTTTCCAGACAAAGCTACGGAGATTAGAACATTTCGATTAAAATCTATAAACAATCAGTATCATCTGTATGTAGAAAAGCTAAAACATAAAAATCGACAAATCTAGACATCCAAAGCTGATACGAATACTTTTTGCGAGCAAAGAATAGGCTTTGAGTTGTATAACCCTGAAGACCAACCGAAGGTTCTCGTAACAGGGCAAAACTTCCAGACAGAAACTTGGGTCGACATGCAAGAGATGCATGCCATTAATCTCAAACAAGCAACGTATTAAAAATACTAAGATAGCTACATAATCATTTCTGACTGATGAAACGATATCGTGTTACGGATATGTCAGATCTATTGGAAATTTTACCATTTGAAAGCAAACAATGGGCCTGGACGGCCATTTTTCAAAGAATTATGTTAACTGCTTGGTTGCAATTTCCTTGAAACGCGAATAAGTTCTTGCCTAATGAAGGTTGACTGATATCATAAGAAATCATAATGAGATAATTGCTGAAAAAGAACTTACTTTCTTTTCTTTAAAGCCATAGTCGATGCATCTGTAACACTAGGCCCATTAATAATCGATTCATTTGTGTCACTCTCTGAATCTCCTTCTGATAAATAATCACCCTCCTGAAATCCTGCATCTTCAATATCAAGGCTTATTCTCTTTTTGAATACTTGATTCTTTTTGTTTTTTGGAGCCTGCAAAATCAAACACAACAGTTTCTCAAAATGGTGAACTCTGACATCTTACTTGCGAATTAATTTTGAAATTCCCCGTTCATTTCTGAAATTCTAACAAGCCTTCATTTTCATTGAAAAAATTACTGCATAACTCATTTAGGGTATGTTTGATTGGTACCAATTCTGAAAACGGTAGACTTGGTGGACTCGGAATTTGTGTTTGATTGAATCCGAAATTCTCAGAACGGTAGATTTGGTAGGCCTTCTGAACATTCTGCTAAAAAAGGCAGAAGGCTTGGCAGGCTTTGGAGAGATTCTCGTTTTCATTAGCGAATTGCAATGGTGAATTCAAAACCTGCTGTTTTAAATTGTTGTGTTTGATTGGGAAATATATTCCGTCTCTGCGAAGTCTACTGTTTTCCGAATTTGGTAGGTTTGGAATTACCAATCAAAACACACCCTTACTCATTCTGGATTTTTCGGATGCTTTAGCAGGTTTTTGACATACATGAATCGAGCATCTTTGTGTACAGATCTCTTGGATCAACGTTCTAGCAGTCTAAGTACAACTGGCAGTCTTTACGCTGTTCTTCGTTCATTTAGCTCTCATATCCACCATCTTTTAACCAAATTTCTCTCCTCTCCTTTTCTTGGCGTATAGAGTTCTTGTCTTACTGCTTCAATAAAGCTAGCCAATATTTACAGTTTTATAAGGTTTAACGAGGGTTTCAGCATTAAAACGTCGCTCCTTACCCGTCCAAGAGTTGCTGATCTTTGAATTGGATCGTTTGATGGTCGAAGTAACAAATCGATATCAGTTCTTGGTGCCCCAAGTAGTTGCTGAAATGGAAATAATAACATATGAATTATATCCAAGGTCGACAGCGAAATTTCTTCAATCTCATTCCTTCTCTGAAATAGTTAATTTTAGGTAATGGCAATGCGTCATTTCTTGCAACTTTAAAACTAAAAAGGTAGAGATTGGTACGGCGTTATTACCCAAAATGAGGCTATAATTACAATTCAACACACTTATATTAGTATTCAAGGAAACACTACAATTTTCCGGGAACAGTCTGGATACAGGGCTTCTAAACTGTTTACAAACCCTTGGTCTACACACCACAAACTAAAAAGACAAAAAAATAACCTGTAACTTCTTGGATTGTCGACAGCGAAATTTCTTCAATCTCATTCCTTCTCTGAAATAGTTAATTTTAGGTAATGGCAATGCGTCATTTCTTGCAACTTTAAAACTAAAAAGGTAGAGATTGGTACGGCGTTATTACCCAAAATGAGGCTATAATTACAATTCAACACACTTATATTAGTATTCAAGGAAACACTACAATTTTCCGGGAACAGTCTGGATACAGGGCTTCTAAACTGTTACAAACCCTTGGTCTACACACCACAAACTAAAAAGACCAAACAATAACCTGTAACTTCTTGGATCCTCCTCCGGAGATCGTAGTCGCCCTTGCTGGGACTGTAGGTAGCGGTGATTTATTTGCTGCGGACATGAGTCTTCTACTTGCAGTTTTCGACCATGTTCGCATTCTACAAAGATACAAAATAAAAACTTTACAATTGCATAGGACCCAATTGATAAACAAGTCAAAGGCACATCAAAGGTGTTGGCATCTTGTGAAGCAATACCACCAAGATCGCTCGAGATTTCGATTAAAATACGTTTCCCGTGCATATAAGCGACAGTTAACTCGAATAAGTCTGTTTTTATTTCAAATAAGGGCTACATCTCATATTTGAAGGAAACCAAAGCTGGTGCTTAATTGGCAGATCTGCCCTAAAGGCGCCTTTGAAATTAAATTGTGCGTTCAACCAATTTTTTGCTTGCAGCTAAGTCAATAGCAATCTAACACAAATGGAAAAATCAGTCTTTTCTGTAAAAATAACAGTTAAATGATCTCTTGTCTAAAATAGGAGGGATAGATTTTTGAGTTTTAGCTTCTGGGACACCCACTGAGGAGACCCAGTTCTAACGGTACCTTGCTTCACTCGTTGTAATATAATAACTATCAAAGCAAAGTAGAAAAAGCCGCTATACTTACTTCAAAGTGCCTAAGTTGACTGACTTACTCCTTCGTCTGGAAGAAGGCGACACCTTCCCAGTGACAGTTGAAGCATTATCCGATGACTGATTCATTGATTCTGAAAAAATAAGAACATAAATAAGAGAACAACCCTTATATGATCAATTCGTCTAAGCTATGGCACGATCTTAGTATTGGATCAGTATTAATAGTTCGATGCTAACTGTATTAGTCATTGGTGATAATGAAAAACATATAGACACTTTAAATGGATTTGTCAGTCCGTAATAAGAATGGTTTATAAAAAATTGGATGAGATTTAACGCCTCTTCAGTAAACAGATTACAATAATCAAATTTCTAATTTTGTCCGAAGACTGCGTCCATGTTTTGTCATGGATAATTATGATTTGTAAATATTCGCCTACAATTCTCACAATATTTTGCATATTTTACTGAATAACAATGGGAAGACAAATATGGGTGTTAAAAGTTGTATTTCGGGCGTTCTTGCAAATAATGGCTCATAAAGTCTACTTCAAGTAAAAACGCCCCTTTGTGACCGCTGATAGGCAAAGTCAGTCAACTAAAAAGTCATCATTTGTACGCTTTAGCCTACATTTCTCATAATATTTTGCATATTTTTAGAGCAACAATGGGAGATAAATATAGGTGGAAAAGTGGTATTTCAGGCGTGTATATAAATATTGATTCACAGAGTCCACTTCAGGAGGAACGCCCTTTTGTGAAAGGATACACAGAGCCAATTAAGAAAATCAACAGCTAATAACAGCAAAGATACATCAAGGCACCTATTTGGGTCTTGCAATATGATCACTGGTATCTAACATTATGGTGGAAGTTATAGGGCAAATATCAAATGTGCTTGATAATGCGGTACAACATAACGGTCTAACCGAACAGGAAGATCATAGGTACACTAATTACCTTGTGTCTTGTCATCAAAGAATTACTGTTGACACTAATGCTTTGATCTCCCTTAAGGCTGATTTCCAGTCGGTGGAATTTTCCGAGCGGGCGACATTTTACACAATCAAAAGTCATTCAACGTTAAATTTCTATTCAATTGCAAAGCCACATTTTCTGTCGTAAACAAAAGAATTTCTGCCCGCTCGGAAAATTCCACTGACTGGAAACTGGCCTTTAGACATAGGCTTTGGTATCATCTGAAAGGAAGTTTTAGCTAGCCTGCGTACAAACTAAGAAAAAAATTAAAACTTTTCCGACGTTTTTATCCGTCTGTAGGCAGGCTGGTTGTAGCCAGAGTCTCGATCACGTAACTAAAGCAACAATGCATCTTTAATGAAAACAATGACTCAAATGTATGCTTCTCGTAAGACTGTTATGATGGGGGTATTAACTATAAACACGAAGGTAACATTTCATCGTCGACACCTTTCAAGTGGAAACTTTAAATAGCTTTCAAATGCATACAGGCGGAAACGGATCAGCTGACTTAGTGGGCTAACGCCATTACGCTACAAGCTTTTAATGACGCAGGTATATGCAAAACAGAGTTGATATATATCGAGAACATACAAGGGAATGTTTTTTATAACATGCAAGGCAATTAAGAAAATGTCTGAAAAAACAACAAATACGAATTAAAAACAAGGGAATTTATGAGAGAATTGACGTCAATAAAGCAGAAAGTTTAACACAATTTGTAGAAGTTTGTTTTTAAATATAGTACAAAATGTGTAGGCCAAGCCAAGCCCAAACCACACCTTTTTTGAGAGCAAATATCAAGGAAATCAATCTCGATGATATTTTAATCATAGAACATCTCCCGTTTCGGCTCTACACGTATTTTCTTTTATAAGAAACCGCTTATAATATAACATAAGAAACTATTTACTTTAATAAAGGAAACCTGTAGCATATTTTTACTTTATTTTCACTTGTTTCCTGTATCATATTATTCAGAAGGGACTTGAGTAATGACTAAACATTCGAAAGGCTTCAAAAACTTTGTTTTAAAATGTTCACGAAGGTACAGGAAGTAAACATGAAGATTGTTATGGAACTCGTAAGAAACTCTAGTACTCAAAATCTCACAATTTTAAGAAACGTTCAGTACTGGCTCAAATTCTTAGTTTCTTATTAAAAAAATACGTGTATACAATCTCCATACGGCAACATTTGCTGAAAGGGTTATGGGTGATAGTAAGAAAATTTACATACGTTGAACTGGGACCATAGATTCACGAGGGGAACCACAATGAAATCTTCAAACTATTCTTAACTTCACCAATGGATCGTAGGCTGTGTATTGGAAGAAAGCCAGGGAAGGGGCGGTCGCAATCTTTGGTAATAAAAATGGCATACTTTTCGAAAACATTATAGAAACTCTTAGATCGAGCTCTACAAGCTCATCCAATTTAATAAAAAGAAATAAAGCAGGAGTTACCTTCGCTACTGTGACTATTTAACGTCTCAATTGAACTTCGTTTTATGTGCTTCAAATTCCCAAGTCCATCATCATGTCTTCTCAAGACATTCAAAGGTACAAGGCCTTCTTGCAAAACATCACCTTTCCTTCTGACTCTCCAACTCTTGCTCCCAGGTGGTTTGCTGAGCACTTCAACGACTTGTCCTTGGTCTAACGACAATTCACTTGGACCATATGCTTTGTAGTCAATCGTGGCAATATACAGATCAATTGGAATGTCAGCACCTCCACTCTACAAAGGAAGGTTAAAAGCGGTTATCAGAAGGTCACAATACAAGGCTGTGACATGGGCCACTTACCAGTATTTACCACTATTTACCGCCTTGGAAATGAATTGAAATCAATGAGCACAATATGAAGGAATGCATGCGGTTAAAAGAGGTTATGACAGGGTCAAATGCAATTGAACTATACCAAGGATATTTGGGCTTGGACAATGCAGTGGTTCCTTCACGCCCTCCCTGATTGCATTAGGAGCCTGGGAAAAATGTAGAGCTTAGCTTGGAGCTGGAAATGGGAGCAGTAGCATGACTAAGGCTAAGGAGTGTAAACATCAGCATCCGAAAATATCCTACTTGGCAGATCCTGACGTGTATTCGAGGTTTACCGACTAATAGACCGTTTAGCTTTTCTACAAAAGAATCTGAATCGAACGATATTTTGACACAGTTTGTAGAATTTTCTAATGTTCGCAACAGTAATAGAAGCTATAACGCTATTCAATCGAGCCTTTCGTATAAAAATGTATACAAATATCGCTCGATCCAGACTCTTTTGTAGAAAAGTAAAAAAGATCTATTGGAAGAAGCTTCCTCGGCTACTGGAATATATTTAATAATTAGAAAGCAAAACGTTTCATCGAAAAGTGAGTTTTATTATCACGTATAAACCCTCAATTAAGGTAAACTTTACAAAGAATATTGTAATTAATTAACAATAACAATGTCCTGGTTTGGAGGCAATCTGGCCTAAAAGAAACCCTTCGTTCCAGCAATTCAGGCAGAGGCTATTAAATACCATGTTCTTCTCTCACGTTTATCAAATTGCTCAGCACTATTTTTGTAAAATATTTTAAACAGGAATGTCAATATTGATAGTTTTTTAAAATGTTGAGAACAATATTGATCTTCAAAACCAGAATACATCAGCCTTCTTCAACCTCTACTCCTTCCATGTTCCTATTTCAGATTTATATGTCTTTATTTTAAACAAAATCAGCTTCAATCCACATTCTGTTGCAAAACATCTTAAAGAAATGCAAAGCTTACCGCTACAGCATAAATACTGTTTCTTGCTGGAGTGGTCCCTAAACCCACACATTTCAAAATTGGCATTTCTTAACTTTGATATGTGATCAATCCACAGACGCCGTAAGAGCTCTTCTGTTGTATGCAGTTTGTTTGATCAACATTTCCAATAAGGAACAAGAAAGATTTCGATTCCTCGCATCTCGATGGTAATGTTGTTTATCCGCAAGACGGAATCACAAATTTGAAGTTCTAATTATTTCATGAGATAACTAATCCTTTTGCTTTTACGTCAGGAAATACATAATGCCAACAAAAGCATTCAACTTTTGAAAGAGGATGAATTCCTGGGATATTTCTTTCTTGTTCGAAGCAGAGTCAACAAGAACATGTTCCAAAGAAATAGTTCTGAGGAACAATGACAAACGACATAAACTGAGATGCACAATGGGTGGCTACGAGATGAATCACCATGCAGAGATATTGCTTTTGAGTGCGACAAAAATGCCACACTGAGAATCACGCATTCTTGAATTCTGAACAGAATCGAAACCCAGCCTGAGGAACGAACACGTAGGCCCGAGCTTGCAGGTAGGAATTTTGATCAGGTAATTGTGCTAAAAATGTATTGAAATTTTGCACATACAGTAAAAACCCGCGTATAAGAACCTACAATTTTGCAAGTCAGCCTGGGTTCTTAAACAATGAATACAATGGATTGGTTCTTATAAAATGGTAGTCTAATTGGACAATTTCAGCCTGCAGGTTCTTAATCCACCAGGTTCTTATACACGGGGTTTTACTGTATCACATATGCAGCGGGAAACTGGCCTAATGAAAGCGTAGACCAATGGCGTAAACCAACATGAAAGGAAATCGTTCATGTTATCAACAAGGATATTGAGTTACACTTTTTGAGCTGCAATAGGTATGACGCAAATGCAAACAATTCAGTAAATCCCCGCAAATAAGAACCTAGACAAATAAGAACCTACAGGCTGTTTTTCCTAAAATATGCACCTCGTAATTAAGAACCTGTTTTGGTTTGATGAAAATAATACGTTTTTAATAAAAAAAATATATATTCCTGATTCAATCCCAATATTTTAGGCCCAGTAACGTTCCTGTGCGAGGGTGTTATTCGTCATTGCCTTTAAAGGCCCATTGCTAACCATGATCCTTTGCGCGTCGAATAAAAAGCAAAGCAAACAGTACTAAGGCCAGAAACAACTGTCATATCATACACAATTCGACTTTGAGGCCGCGAACCTAGTACCAATCGATACCCAGAAATTGATTAGCATTTCCAGTAATGCGTTAGTTCGTAGATACGTCTTGTGTAAACGTAACGTTGTTACTAGTAAATTGGAGCTTAAGAACGAGAGTCCAAAGGGGTCTCAAAAAGTGTCATAGTGTCGCCCTACTGCTAATTTCAAACTTATTAGAAAATTGGCGTTCACTTACTTCTAGTCGTCAATGGTTCAGGTAAAACACAAATTTTATTTCAGTAAACTAAAGGTAGCATCACTTGTTTCTTTGTTTCTCAGAAGATGCCCAGTGGAGAGCAGATTCAAAATAATATGGTTGATCAATTTTCTGTTAGATCATGGAGTTCTTACGAAATGAAGTCACATGATGTGCATGTTTGTGTCGGTTTGTGAGGCCTGAAGCTAAATTCCCACTTGAAGCGTCGTTCTCGACGCTTTCCGGATAACAATGAATCGCGGCGCCGCATTGCCAATGCGACAAAACTAGATTAATAGAATATGCAACTTGCAAAAATGATGGAATGTTGAGGTACAAGCCAAGCCTTTAAAATTTCCAAACTGAGGGCACAGCACTCCTGATGTATCTCGCACGTTGACATAAACGTCTTCTACCCCAAAAAAATATGCCTCGAAATCCTCCTGCTTAAAAAATTCTCGTATGCTTTTTCAAAAGAGTGATACATCCTGCATGTTCATATCAAAGCGATTACATTCTCAGACCAGCCATCTTCGAATTGCCTCCTGTTCATTGGGAGACAACATCAGTCATTACAATGAAAGCATGGGAGAATGAGGATCTGTCGTTCTAGTTACACACTCGCACTATTAAGCCAATGATAAGTACTTACTTTACTACTGATAGTCGACACATCAAAATCTGCTGAATTTCTGTCACCGTTGCCCATATAACTGGAAAAGAAACAAGGAAATTCATTAAAACAATATTAGCTTTTTAAAGCCTTGATATCTGATCTGGAATCCAAGATAATCTGAGCTAAGTTTTAAAGCAAACTCATATCCTGGCGAAGACAACGGGGCTCAAAATTCCAAAATCATTAAAGATGTCCAAGTGGTCATGTGTGAGATTTAATGATGGAAGAAATGCATTATGTAAGTTCCTTCTAAAGCTGAATTCAAATTTGAAGCTTCGACCCTTCTCGTTGCTCTCGCACTTCGCATTAAGTCTTTAATTGCCTGTGAAACGAAATTTCAAAGGTCTAGCGAACTTTACAATTCTGATACACTAAGGAAACGAACGACTCTTAACGAAGAATGACTTTCTGGTCGAAAAATCCTTGTCAAAGCACAGAATCGAGACACAGAATTCTGTGGTCAGGTGTCTTCAATGGTCAACAAATGAAACAAAATCAAAGATAATTTTGTAACCAAAACTACACCTGGTATCCATAACAGCACTGTTACCCGTGCTAACTCTAAACTACACTATCTACACAAGTTGATACAATTTTTGGTCACTGCACAGAGAAGGCTGATTGCAAAAGTTGTCTTAAAACGCAATTGCGTCAAGCTGACTCGAGTGTCATATTTGTCCCAAGCTGTTTTGTTGGTAATCGTATGGGTTCACCAGTAGGTCATCAGTTGCACTTGGAGTTCCAAGCCAACACATTCCTACTAAGTTGAATTTAAAGCTATAAAATCTGTTACCAATTAAACCAATTAGAAATCTACGAATCTCTACTGCTTATAAATCCAAGCAATAAAATCAGTGACACCTTGGGTTCCGGGCGAGGGCATTTCATCCTTCTTCAACAAATTTCACCTGCTTTAACCCTATGCAGAACATTAATGGTCGTATAGAATTGACGTTTGGAGGCCCCTTGAAATATCTGTCTGTGACACGAAACAGCACGAAAAAATGCTTTCGTTGGATTATGCAGGCTACGAACTGCACAGCGTACGTTAGCACATGACCTTACGACAACAGTACCCCATCAGCTGCCTGAAATGTAGGTCAATCCTTCCAAAACTTACCGCCCCAGTAAATCACTTTGAACATCTTCTGGTATATCAAGAAGCATTATTTGTTTCGGACACGATTTCGACCGACTAAGTCGTGGCATTTTGCAACAGCAAGGTCAGCTGCCCTTCAAAAAACTTTAACTGACGGCGATAGCCAATTGAAATTCACACTTCTGATATTGTGCAACACCAAATAAACTCTCCACGACAAAAATTGCCAAATGTTAATGAGCTAAAAATCAGCTAGATCGCAAACGAAACTGTTGTGCAAAATGGCGGTTGATCTTCAACTCGCTGCATGTCGAAGGCTGCTCTTCAAAAAACTTAAACTGATGACGATATCTAGTTGTAATTCACACTTCTGATTGCTCAACAAGCAATTCACACTCCATGACAAAAGCTTTCGCAAAGATAACGAACCAGATGAATCAGACTGCAAAGCAAGTTGCAAAAAATGGAGGTTGATCTTCGCTTTACTCCATGTCGAAGCAACGATTTCACAAAATGTTAGAGTTGCTTAATCTACGTCGTTTTAAATCACCGTAGCGCACTGAGATAAAAATTCCCTTCTTTCACGTTGAAGCTTTTAATCTGTCCATTGTTTAGTTGTTACTGTGTTTTTATCCGTCCTATGGTCTAATTGAGATTAGCTCAGTTTGAATGTGTTCAATAACCATTTAAAATCTAAATTTATTCAAATCGTTTTTATTTTCAAAATAAAAGCGCGAATTTGCAGAATTCTTTATGACTGAGGAATAACGCGGGAAAAAACCCAAAACTGTGAAAGAGTTGAGGCCTTCAGATAGCAAACTATTGTTTGTTTATTTTGGAGAACAAAAACGTTCCAATTATTGTATTACAAACTCTAAAAACTGCGGTGTAACGAAGGCAGAAACCCTAAGCTGAGCTCTGTACGGGAGAAGGCGATAGCGATGCATTGTACATTTGTTTTGGGAAATCAGTCATTTTTGTAACAACAAACATCAACGGTTATTTTAGTAAATCTTATAATCTTGTAACTGGTTATATAACGGACTGAGAACACTGTTGGAAATCTATCTACTCTTCTTTAGAATTAGTTTACTTACAAAATTAACTTCTTTATCAGTCCTAGAAACTGTCTTTGCTTGACAGTTCTTTGTTATCAACAACCATCGAGCCCCAAATCTTATGAGCTTCGACGATTTATTTCAAGCTAAGAATGTAAAAATATAAATAGAATCTCTGCCCACCCCCATCGATTTTGGCGGCGGGAGAACCATAGAGCACGGAAACCCTGCCCACATTAAATCCCCCAAAACGAGGGCAGTAGACCTAGGTAAAGGTTGTTTGTGAATGTTCCAGGAAAGGCGCTATCATGCTGCCATGGAAGAAGATACGTTCCTCAAATCATTTCCCCTTATAATAGCGTCATTGCAAGATCTTATGGGAAGGCGAAACCGTCACAGTGACAGGAAGGTTTTACTCCGATGAATCTAATTAAATGAATTTAACTCCAGCACCAACAGATCAAATTCCAGAAATGTCTGTCTAAACGTTTAAAAGAGGTTGGAATTAATCTCAACCAAATCTTTTGGAAATAGTTAGAAAATGATTACGAGGAAGACTAAACGATAAATGCGGTTAAAAGATACCAGTTTTAAGAGACAGATGAGTTTTAAATGAAAGGATGTATGGCTCAAATCCATTTAAACGTCTGGCAATTTAGCTTATCGCCCCTGCTGAATTGTCTGTCCATTAATTTCAAGCTGAATTCACACTTAGATCGTTTTGCAGGCTTCAAGTTTGAATTGAGATTTTACCGCCTAGATGCCTTCACTTCATTATGTGCATGAATGGTATGGGCTTGAAGTAAATGAACGGAATTAAAAGTAGCTTAGCAGGGGAGACTGGGTCAGTCTAAATATAACCTATTGTATCTGATGTTCTCGATCGATGAAAACAATGGGACAAAAGTGGCATGTGTCATTCTTGTGTGCTATTTTTAGACTAGGTCGCTATATTTACGTTCATTTACTTTAAGAACTTCACTAGACAACACAGTGTCTGAGCTGCTAGTGTCCATAGCCTGCTTTTGCTTCTTTAATAAGCAACAGATTTTCAAGTTCAATACAGAGAAAATTATCATAGGTACCTTGTGGTTTCAAAGGAAGAGTTGCTGTTTTTCTTCTTCTTGCGTGGTGACGTTGGGTAGAATGATCCTGAAATGATAAACAGCAGTTTTAATAAAAGAGAAAATCAACAAGGCAACTAGACGAAACACAGCATCAGTTTTACTTCCGAGCCTAGGCATATTTACTGAGTCGTGTTGGCTCTTTCTTCATGACCGAACTTTGCTATCACTTTCCACAAATTACAACTTCAAATTAGTTTGACGCTAAAATATTTAGCTTCTGTGGAGAAAATATAGAAGATGCTCAGTTCTCATCAACACTAGAATTAGATTCATCTTGCTATTTACTCACTTCTGGCTTGCAGTATTCCAAATTGAAATTGCTGAATCAACTCACGAAGCTCCTTCACCCACGTCTGTTTGATAATAACTGACTCGGCCTGAAAATAAAGTTCATATTGATGAAACAACAGAGAAATGTTTAATTTACTGAAAGCAAAATAATTTCATACCTCAACAGATTTCACGGTACAAATTTATTTATTTATTTATTTATTTATTAAATGCCATAATACACTACCTTTACAAGCATGGTGGCTAAACAAAACTTAAACTAACAACAATCAACTAACAAACAAATTGGAGATAAGCTGGAAGCATAAACCATAACATGGGTCGCTATCAAATGGACACCTTTATAAACATGGATTACTTTTGAACAAGAACCTAAGATTGTGATCAATCTATTTTTGTCTTCGTAACTTAGACCAGCCTATCATTCTGAAACGCTTCATGCATAATTGCGTCCAAATGGTTAACAAAGGAGTGGGGTAGGAAAACATCACAGGTAGTAGCTGTACCAAACATTTCTCTTAATATAAAACAAAACCAATCAAAATTCATGTAAGTTGTATGAAGATGCTTGAATGATCAACGATCTGAAGAAATTACAAAAAAGCCAACGGCGAAAATTGATGTAAATTAGCTGTTGAGTTATAAGTAGAATATTTTGGTTTGGGAAAGAATCCAATTGGCAATCAAAGACGGCTTCATGTCACCGAGGCTACCTAAAAACAAGATCTACTTCCTTCCAAAATCTGTGATTCATAACCAAGCTTGGCTTTCCACCTGATCAGTGACGTCTGTCACCTTCTTAACCTGTTATGCTAATGAAAAAAACAAACCACTAAAGCAGGTACCGCTGTCCACTTTCGCTGACGTAATGTGTGCGAAATCTCTGGTGTCAAGGTTTTCTCTTCTAAGAACAACTGACGTGGGATACAAACCCGGAAGTGGTTACGACAGAATGGCTTATGGATACTCTGAATAATTCGACTATTAATTATGCAACAGTAAAGCCAACTATTTGGCAACAATTCAAGCTATCCTTTGGTTATTCGACAATGTCCCAAACGTTGGTATGGTAACAAAACAAAACTTGGGTTTATGGTTGGTTTAGCATCTGATTTATGTTTTGAATAATCTAACAGTATGTTTTCATACCCACAAATATCTCTAACTGGGTCCATACATTTAGGGGACACTGGCGACCACACTAAGTGAGGCTGTTTTGATAGCATATGTCTGGACATCGCGCAAACTGTTTTTTAGTGAACGAAATGTTGAGACAGCTTGTAAAGGCTTTAGATTAGTACCAACAGTTTAGATACGCAGTGGACATATTGTTTTACGATTTTAAGCATTTCGTGACTCTAAATATGAAATGAGGGATTCTATATCAGAGACCATGTCTTGCTAATAATTCCCTCTTGTTTTCTCGACTTTGCAAAACTAATCCGTAACATTATTTTAACTCTACTCTGCCTTCGAGCCTCAATTTTTTTAAAAGCAAACTGGCAACCATGATATAAATCATTGCCTATGAAATATCCATCCTTCTCAGAATTCATTATATAAGCTTGAAATAATAGCTCTTTGACTGTTCGACTGTGGAGCACTAATTGAAATATGATACAGTCAAAGCTGTTTTTGGGTACAAGCTACGAAGTCAATATTAATGCCCTCCTTGAACTTCAACTTCAGCTAAAACAGATTAACAACATTTACAGACCTTGATAATTCTTTTATCTTCACAAAATGGTGGTTCTCCAGTCCAAACAGCAAATTTGCAAGGATCTTCTGCGATATGTTCTGTAATTCCCAACTCGCTTGTCTGAAAGGAAAATTTGAAACGAAGACGTGACAATCTCTCTTCGTTTCGTACCACTTGATATGTTTAATCATCAAAACCGCAATGACGTCAAAATGCCATGTTCTTCAAGAAAGTGTAAGTATCACAGCGAGAAGAACGGGACTCGTGAGATTTCTGGCAAGGATTGTGTTGAATATTTGCGAAAATCACGCAAAGTGGAGCCTACAATATCAGGCTGTTCTCTGTACATCTTACCACACAAACATAATATGTACTTGTGTGACAAGATTCTTTAACTAGACTTTCGTATAGCGATCGTGAAACTATCTCGTTGCTTGAAGACCAGGCCAGAAATTATTACTCTAAAACCCCAATGACTCTTGGACATCCAAGTTTGAAGACCTGTCGCCTTCACTATGTTTGAGTTGTGAATCACATTGTTTTCATTAGATGGTGGAAAACTATGGTGCTGATTGGATGGAACTGATGTAATGATGTTTGTTTTCCGAGTGTGCTCAAGAGCAACTGGGTGGTGCATGCTAACGAAGGGTTGGGACTCGTGTTAAGTGACCGATTAAACGGAACCAACGCTTACAATAAGAAAAAGAACACATCAGATAAACGGGTATACATGAAACATTTTGAAAATACCTTTAATTTATTTTTGAACAAGTATCTGACTTTCCCATAACTGTCCTTCTGTTCTTTACTAAAAAGTAAAGCTTGTTCAAACAAGAAAACATGTCGGTCTTTTCCTTTTCGTCGATTTTTTGTATCACTGACAACAAAAGAGTCTTGTAGCAATATTTTACCAAGTGTTTCGAGGCTTCCCTCCTGTAAAAAAGAAATCATTGTGTCAAAAAGATGGACTCCAACAAGCGGATGATAGGCGACCAAATCTGGTGGCTAATGTCGCCGATCTAATCTCAGTACGGAAACCCAACTATGTAGGCTTGCCTTACTTCATATTTTCATATTTTAATTAATTAAGGAGTGGCTGATTTTCAACCTAGTGGCTGATTTTGAAGGGGCCCTCCAATTATCTTTCATTACAAAAATGAAGAAAAGTTTCTGTGATTAGAAACAGGGATTTCAATGCAATTCAAAAGGATAGACATATCGATTGCAATCCAATTCGCGATTTTTACGAGGAAAATTATCACTTATTAAAAAAGATTTTTGCTTCTTTGACAAAGACCGTGAAACGTGCCAAAAACCAGTGAACAATTATCCTCAAACATATCATAGGCCTAAAAAGTATCGTGACAGTTTAAAAAAACTTTTGTCAATCTTAAACATGAAATAGCAAAGGAAGGCATAAAAAAATGGAGGTGATTAGAATTCATTCTAAGGCAAAACAACGGACAAGGGGATACCTCAAACCTCAACTAAGGGCCTGATTACATGGGGCGGGCTGGCCCGGTTAAACGGGCTGGCTCGCCTAACAGGGCTGAATGATCTGAACGATTACATGGAGAATTCCAGCCCGGGCTGTGAAATACTTGGCGCCATAATCGTATAATCTGTTCATAAAGCGCATGCGTTGCAGATTTCTCAGCCCGCTTTGCCGGGCTAGCCCGGCCTTGAATCGATTACATGAGAAGAATGTGTAACTTCCAGCCCGTTTTGCCGGGCTAGCCCGGTAGGCAGCAGGCGAGATCTCGGCTAACCGGGCTAGCCCGCTTGCCATGTAATCGAAAGTCTCTCAAACACTGTAACTGCTATTGACCCCGGGATCCCGGGTGAAAACCTTCAC
>REGM01000054.1:1193790-1251987 GCA_004194415.1 Aurelia aurita | reverse complement strand
AATTAATGAGTTGCTGTTTTTCGACCTATTTGCTGATTTTGAAGGTTCCCTCCAATTAACTTTCATTACAAAAATGAAGAAAAGTTTCTGTGATTAGAAACAGGGATTTCAATGCAATTCAAAAGGATAGACATATCGATTGCAATCCAATTCGCGATTTTTACGAGGAAAATTATCACTTATTAAAAAAGATTTTTGCTTCTTTGACAAAGACCGTGAAACGTGCCAAAAACCAGTGAACAATTATCCTCAAACATATCATAGGCCTAAAAATTATCGTGATAGTTTAAATATGAATAAAAAGACTTTTGTCAATCTTAAACATGAAATAGCAAAGGAAGGCATAAAAATATTGATGGAGGTGATTAGAATGCATTATAAGGTAAAACAACGGACAAGGGGATACCTCAAACCTCAACTAAGCTAGGAAGGCTCAACGAAAATTAGGAAAGAGGTAAGGCACAAATAGACAGGAGGGCTTAGCAGACGTGATTAAAATAGCATATCGACGGAATAAGCTGTGTACTGAAAGAGATACAAGATACAATGCACTTGCAAATATGGCAGGAAGGATATATAAACTAGGTGAGATAAAGGAATCTAATTTTGTTTACAGCACTAGCTTAAAAGTAGATAGGAAGGCTTGAAAGATTAGCAAGGATGATAAGAATAGAATATTTACAAAACTTGTATACTTTAATACCCCAACTTTGTAATATGGCAGGAAGGCGAGACAAATTCAAGGATACAGAAAATAAGCCTTGCATGAAATTACTCACATTAAATCCTTCAATCATACAGAGATACATAGTGTCATTGGCTTGTCGAGGAACACTTAACATCACATCGAGGCCAGCCTGTGGAAGAATGAAAAAGATTCAATAAACAACAACAAAAAGCAGAAGCCAGTGTATCACCTATCTCCTGCTTATTTTCAGGAGAAAATGTTCTAAAAGACACTTATAGCATGATGGCTGATAATTTATGAAAGTATAGTTACCTTGGTATCACGTGTAACCTTGTAACTTCACGTTTAAAGGAACTTGGTATCCTTTAAAAGATGCTACCTTTAAAACAACTCAATCAAAACAACTACGGTATTATTACTGTTTTCCACTCCTTTATCAAGATGTCATAAAAATATAGTGTTAAGATTACTCAAATAAAACATACCTGTAGTGTCCCATGGGAATCGTCGCAACAGGAAATGAGTTCCTTTGGGAAAGAAAGAGAAATAATTTAGCGACCCCTGAATGCTACAACCAACTTGCTCGGATAATGAATTGAAAGGAAGTTACAATTTAAATAACTAGCACGAACAATAAAATAACAATAACAATAACGACAACGACAATAACAAAGGAAAACAAGCAGAAACACAAAATGTCAAGCACTCTGATACAATGAATTCATCCAACATGGAATGCTGCAACTTCGTGCACTAAGAGTGAACTGTCGCTTATTTTACTGGTCCTACCTAAAGCTCCCTAGCAAACAAAGCAAACACTAGCGCCAGGGGGCCACGTAGAATTTGCCAGCCAGCTACGGCTTCCAAAAAGTTTGAGTCAGTTTTAATCATTTTGCTAAAAATGAATTAAGATGCTCTGGTTAAAGCATGCCTAACGTGGAAAGCAGTTTTTGAAGGCCTGCGCTGTTGGTAGGAAATCACACAAAGTCACGTTAGTTTTCTGCTCAAACCTCTCTTTGACCTCTCTCCGTCACTGAGATGTCGCACACGAGAGGGGGAGGGCGAGGGTGGAGGGTTGGGGAATGCCAAAAGGTTACTTTTTGTCATTCAAAAGCGTTAAAAGCTGTACTTGCCCGTTATAATGGGGTTCCTAGGGGTTCAATATGGCAGAGATAATTTCTTCAGTTGCCAGTTTTGTTTATTTTTCTTCAAATAATCTCGTAAAAACACCAGGCCTAATCCAAGCAGAAACTCTCTCAGAAAGCTTGGAAATATTTAAATTACTGCTAATACAACGGTTGAAAAAAGAATAGCTACTGTATAAAATGCTACAATACTGTAACAACGCAACACTAATGATAAATAACTGGTTGCAACTGTGCTTACCCGTCCTATCTGAGGCCTCACTCGCAGCCTTATTTACTTACTGGCTCCAATACTTGTCCTTGCTCAATATAGCAGTTATCCTATCCAGACTTTCATCTAACGGTACTTGACTTTTAAACCGGCGAAGCAATATACAATAAATGCGAAGCAAGTAGGCCTTGTCCAGTCTACATGTCCTATTTCAATGTTATGAGTAATAAAGAGATATCGTGTATTTAGGCCAGTTGTCAAAGCAAGATTGAATATGACAGCATGGTTGAACAGGTTTTACCATTCACAGAACTGCTCACGTGCGAACACCGGGGTTCAAGGAAAACTTCATGGATTATTCATAGCTTGCATGCTTGTGACGTCAAAACCGTCCCGGGGGAGCTGGTAAAACAAAAGAAATGCTAGTCCCCTTTTATTACAATATCAATCTTCGCTTATCTCCCGTTTATCTACAGAGCATATCTTACCAGTCTGCTACTCTCCTTCGCGAGGTTTCTTTATATGTTCCGCAGTTCCGTGATCCGCAGTTCCGTGGTCCGTGATTCCGTGGTCCGTCATTTTTTTTAAAGAAACCTCGCGAAGGAGAGTACCAGTCTGCATAAACCGTTTCAAAAGGCACAAGTCTCTTGGGGGGTAAAAGGAGGATAAAGGAGACATGCAAAAAAGAACAGATCTAATAACTATGCACATAATGGCCCATAGTATGCCGACATTTTAATGAACCCAGTCAAGGAAGCTGTTTTGCAATGTATAGCGGAAGTGAATTCAAAAAATGTAAATTGAAAACGAAAAAACTCATGTCTGGCTGCATGACAAGACAAGGGAACGCAAATTTTCCCCGGCAGCCACACCACAAAATATTTTGGAGGACAGAATTTAGCAAAAATTAAAAGATGGGTGCCTGCCGACAAAGAAGATACCTGACCCCCTCCTGGAACATTAACAGAGGCGGTATGCAAACTATTCTGACTCAAGCACTGAATGCGAAATGGAAACAATACGTTGTTTGTTTGTTTGTTTATTTGTTTAGAGCGCCTTATGACGAATAAAGAGTCATGACAAATATGGTGTGCGATTGTTTACTCTCCCCTCCTTTGTACATGACGAATAGTACATCAAACATATAGCTATTTGGCTAGTTTAAAGTGCTAAATTCAACACATTCTGCTTCATTATTATTCTCTTTGTCGGGTTTGGCAAGCTTGCAAAACAAGATCAAGAGAATGTCAGCTTGAGGGAGAAATGTAACACAAACTATAAAGAATTAACACGGATAATTCTTTTCATTTCGACTACCCGAGCCGAGCCTCTGATACAATAATAAGATACAGAAGACACAGAAGTAAATTTACAGACATACACAAAATATACTTCACAAGCAAGACAGATGGGGAAAATTAAACGATGCCCTAGAATGCGTAATATTTATCTGGCCTACAAACTACATTTCATGAAAAAAAAACCGTTTAGTTCTTGTCAATATCAAAAGATGTTGTTTTCATGTTAATCGACATCGTGAAAATGTATCACTGTTATCGCGAAGCGTTCGCGGATGCGTCTCAAAATCAGAGTATCAAAACAAATAGCACAGCAACACAATGACAGCAACACAATGACAGCCAAACTGAAAGGACCCAATTGCACTGATGTTTTAGGCCCACATGTGCTTGCATTGTTTAGGCCATGTGAGTGCAGCTCCACCTTTGTTCCGCTTCCAGCATGAAGTAAAACAGTGAAAGAAAACATGTGTTTTCAAAAATGATAAACTGTTGTTGCAAGGGGAATTTTATAAAAGCCTAAAAGATTCCTCACCTTGAGCAGCAATTGATATTTGGTGATCCTTTGAACAGGTTTTATCAGATAAGCAGCAATCGAAAGTGCTAGGCCACGTTTTACTTGTAAATCCTGAAAGAAATCGAATGTGAAACTATGACCAACGACTCGCAACTGAATCGCCTAACCCAGCAATCCCAGCATGCACGCAATAGACACTCAAGTAACTGGGCAATCAAAATCTCGTATTGACAGGTATGAAGCTTAGTAAATTAGTCCGGTATTTATAATACCCTGTGTACTTTCCGCTTTCTTATTGACTGGCTATCGACAGAGGATGAATCGAAATATCACGTCTTCCGAATAAGACTTTCAAATCCCATGGTAACAAAGCGTTATTGTCTGTGGAATTTCTCGCGAAGTTTTATCGCAATGAAGGTACAAATGGCGAAGTCTGGAGAAAACTTGATGGACGTTGCCCTTTTCATAAAAAAGACGGCTTTCCAGTTCTTCTATTTCTTGCCTGCTTTTGTAATGCTTTGAAGCAAAGTTCGGGTAGCATTAGGGTTGCATCATCATTCAAAAGGTTACTAATTTAGTGCGAAATTCTTTGATGAAGAAGACTTATAACCACACCCAAGCCACATCCACGTTTTATTGTTGCAGCTTCGTCTGGAAATTCCTATATCAGGTAGTTTAATATATGATATTTTTCTTGACTCTCAAGACTATAGCATCAAGTAGCATCAAGTAGACAAGTCTACTTCGAGCCAACGTTAGACATTTTATTCATTATCATCACAACAATATTATTATCCTATATATTAGTATATTTTGTAAACTTGGTAAGAGTAATTACAACTAGCTAATACGATGCCTGTACCCATTTCCCCATAACCGGTGTCACCTGCAGGATTTCCCATCGAATTAATACATTCGAACCAACCCAAGTAGAATGAAGGCAAGCAAATCTACTGGTATTGTTTTAATGCAATGTGATTGCAAAACACGTTTCATTCTCTGATGAGTACCGCACAGAAAGGTTACAAATGGTTTCGTACGATTAATCGACTAATAACAGCCTGCAGCATCATTTTTTCCTATTTATGAGAGCCGACTGTAGAGGAAACGTAAAAAATAGAAAATTGGATGATTTCATTTCGTCACATGGTTTCATGATTTCCTCACAATGAGAATGCTTTTCTTTCGTGAAAACAAGCTGAAAATAAATGGCATAACAATTCTTACCTCGAAGAAGTTGTCTCCGTGCTCGATAAGAAGAGAATTTGACTCTGGCTTGTTTGCACAGTAGTCTACGTACATTTGGAATTTGTCAGCCTAATAAAGAGAAAAACAAGTATTTCTCATGCATGTCAACAACGATTTACGACGAAGATTTCTGAAGTAACTTCACACTTTAAGAACGCATGAAAAAATACCTATTTGCCTTGCATTGCTACCAAAACAAATAATTATGTTAACACAGATTGTGAAAAATGCGGGATGCATTCCTTGATAAACGAGAAACACAAATGACATGAAATTGAAAGGAGAGCATGTAGTAAAAACATCAAAGAAGAGTAAATTGTGTTCACATCAGATGTTATGACTTAATGCCCAACCTTACAAATAATCCGAGAACCATACTGTATCTTGTTTCTCGTAAAACAAACAAGGGTTCGTTTTTCGGGGATTTCGTTTTCTGTCCTTGTAGTCGTTTCAGCTTTCTAGCAAATACCTTAACATAAGACTGCTTTATACTTCTGAAAAAAAATTTTCTGTAGCAAAACTCACCCAGTCACAAAAGCAGTCACCGACATCTTCAGGCCTTGTTTCATACTTTTCAAGTGCTTGTAGAAATATCCTATGAAAGAAGAATGAATAGTATAGACTTTAGTATAGGTTTTGCCTTCAGGGATTATGGCCTCTTCAAGAGGGATTTTCAATATCATCATAGCAAGAGACATTACTCATAGAGAGACGATTGTATTTTTAATTCCTGTAGGCAACGATACTGAACACAAATAGTAGTGAATAAATGTTGCAAATGATGTAATCATGTTCATATTTTACAACGAACAAGACAAGCAGTGCCCAGAATTGAGTAACACAGAAGCAAGAATTTCAGGAGCAACTGTTCTTTAGAAGAATCCATTGCTGCCTCCATAAAACACATTTGCATCAGTCTTCTTTACTACCTCATTCTTAAAACGGCGGTAAATTTTATCTTTCTCCAATGGAATGCAGCACGATTTTGGAGAATATTCGCAACATTTAAGATACAATGCTCCCAGCTACTAGAAGGAAATTCTTCTTCTCTGAATCGTAACAGTAATCGTAACACCAACGAAGGAAACTTACGTGTTATGGAATTCGTAGATTTCTTCAATGTTTCCAAAAATAATTTCATGCTTGCCAATTAAAGGATCCGGGACATCAGGACTATCAAGCATTGGATACAGGAAATTCTGAAATTAAGAAGATAAATGATTAACCATAAATAACTAAAATACAGCTGAGGACAACGAACCCATTTCTCAACATACAAAAGCAACAATGAAATTGGCGACGTTTTTCGNAGCACGATTTTGGAGAATATTCGCAACATTTAAGATACAATGCTCCCAGCTACTAGAAGGAAATTCTACTTGGTCTCTGAATCGTAACAGTAATCGTAACACCAACGAAGGAAACTTACGTGTTATGGAATTCGTAGATTTCTTCAATGTTTCCAAAAATAATTTCATGCTTGCCAATTAAAGGATCCGGGACATCAGGACTATCAAGCATTGGATACAGGAAATTCTGAAATTAAGAAAATAAATGATTAACCATAAATAACTAAAATACAGCTGAGGACAACGAACCCATTTCTCAACATACAAAAGCAACAATGAAATTGGCGACGTTTTTGGACCTAAATGTATTGAATCCTCTGATAAAAATCACCAAACTGTTGTGTGTACACTCATCGAATGTAAACTCTCACGAAGGTCGGTTTTCTCATTCGTCAAAATTCGTGGAGAAATTGTCAAAGAAAGCGTTACGTGGCTAGGTGGCGAGTTTTGCGGATAAATAATGGTGTTCCACGAGGACAAATGGGCGTCGTCTGAAGTCTTTTTTCCGCGGGCATCAGACAAATCTTGAGACCTCTTTGATGTGTCTCTATCTTTGCCAAATGAGCATTAAAATTATTGTAATAAGTAAGCCAATTTTCCCTTGCTCAAGCTAATATCTATGCCACTTCTCAAGCTAATATATATGCCAATGGTCTCATAAGAAACTTGCTGGCTACAATAACACTGCCAGCAAGTCTCAAGACTAAAGGACTTAGGACCTAAGAAAACATGGCGACAGCTTGCCATCAGAATGTTACGTGATGTTACATGATCTTGAAATTAAGAAACCAATACAACAAGGAGTGAAAATTTGAATGAAACTTACCTCAATACTGCATTTCAAATCGTTACAATAAGCTCTTTCTGTTTGTAAGAGTTCATTCATGATAAATCTGAAGGAGATTAAAAGATTACGTCATGCAAACGTTGAGAATAAGAATCAACGTGAATAAAGCTTTTTAATCTGTTACTTCTTCGAATGTCTACTTTTAAAGATACACGTTGGAATAAAGTGCCATTCAAACGCAGCAAGCTTGCATGAACCTGTTCCTTCAACTCATCGACAATTTTCAGTACATGGTCTGATTAACCAGCAAACAGCGTGCGAAGAAAAGTGCTGCTGCATGATTTTTTCAATCAAACATACAAAAAGAAATTTCTGGAAAGTCCTTACAGCAAAAGCTTTTTCGTGATCTAAATACTGCCCAAGAAGGGTACTAAAAGAACAATGTCCACTGGGACCTCTCCGATGAGAAACATGCAGAAATAATTAACGCTACTGTGGCTAATGAAATAACTTTAGCTTTGTCGATGATGTCAGTGAGCAAGCTGTACATAAAGCCCTCGCACAGGAATGTTTAGATTTTTCTGATAGCATTATCCTATGATCTAGAACTGTAATAGACAGTGATTCTCTGAAAATGCAGACAGTTACAACAGCCAGAGTGAACAGCCACTAGGCTTTATATACTTTTGCCTGCAACCTCTCTACGATAACTAAAATTTCTACCAAATAGAATTAACAATAATACATACTCGATTCGTTTGGCAGATCTCCTCTTCTCTTCTGTCATTTCATGAATCCCACTATCACTGGATATTTCCCTTCTTGTGACTGCCGACAGCTCATTGACTTTGGCTTGCAACCCAGATATACTAGGCCATTCACTCTCATCCTGGAAATAACAAAACAGTGATTTCATTCTTCGAATATAAAAGTTTCTCAAATTTAGACCACATCAGAAATCGTTGGTTCATGAATAAAAATTTCGTAGAAAGGAAGTAGTTCCATCAATTTATCACATTCTCTTTGAAGTGCTTTCCCAGTGGATCTTGAAATCAAACTAGAAACTGAACCTATGCAAATCTTTCAAATGGCGTCATGCAAATTAATATGGTGTATGCAAGATAACCCTTGCAAATTTCATGGAGCTACTGAATACAACAAAAGTTCAACTATCATACTTCGTGGTAGCCAAGCGAAAGCCCACAGAAAACAATATAGGATTTCTTGGATTCAAAGCAAGATCGTAAAATAACACTGTATTCTCCTAATCGCAAAATCCAACTGCACAAGCTCACTATTAAGACTGAACAAACAACCACTACCCATAAAAGATTTGCGTTAAGCATATGGTTAAGGATACGTAATAAAAGGGTTGAAATTGAGTTGTTTCTATCGGTGGGAAAGGTGTCACCTTGCCTTGCTATAACAGTAGTGCTATAGAACGTTATTGCAGGTCCCTCTACCTGAATCGTGATGAATTCTTTATATCAATGTGGGCAGCAATAGACAAATTCAGTCAGGGCAGGGTCGGATTTACATCTTTGGATTAAATGACAGTCTTCTACGAAAGTTAGTTTGTCTGGTTTCTTTGGAATACGTTTAGAAGCAACAAATAGAAGGAAGTTATTATAAATTTGTCTCGCTGTTTCGAGCTTAATTACGCGAAGTAGTCTTTCGAAATAAAGAGAAATTTTAAATGGCAAGAATCTAGCTAAGAAATCATCTGCCAAAAATTGTTTCCTGTTGATGGGAAATGTGAATCTGCTTAAAATGCAATGAGAAATCTTACAGATATCTCACACCATGAGAGAAAAATATTCACAGTGAACAAAACGCTGTTTTCTCAGATTAATCACAGCTTCACGTACGTTGTTATCAGAGTTAAACAGTGTCAAAGCAGGTACTGTATCTTTGTTGTTATGCAACATTCAAGCGTTCAGAACTGAAATGATGGATAGTGCCTCGCGAAAACCATTACTCATATTTTCAAGAAGCTTGCAGGGCAATTTAAAGTAAAACTAACAATATAATTAGCTTCTTAAATAGACATTTGAGGATTGTAAAGACCTCCGATATTGAGGGGATTCCTGCAGAGCTTGCTTCCACTGAATAGCCTTGAAGATTGTAACCATAAATGGACATACTAAAGCTTTTTATCTGACACTCATCACAGTATGAAACGTCAAGATGTTGCATGACATTCTGACGTATCATACTCTGACAAGTGTCAGACGAAAAGCTTTAGTTTTGCAATTAATGATTTGGTCATTAACAATTTGGGCCTTACTAATCCGAGTCCAAACTTACTTATCTAACCTGCCGTTTGTAGGCTCTGCTGAATATACCCTTGCAAACAAAATATCAAAATTTGCTGCAAAATTAACGGCTGCATTCAAATTTTGTTTGTATTCAACTGAAATTTTTACAAAAACGAATTACTCAAGACACTACTAACTACAGATTAACTACTTTACAACATTGCAAGGACAATACCACAGGAAGCAAAATACTCGACTACCCCGGAGGATACCACAGGGAGCAAGGACTTGCAGTCAAATAATAAAGCTAAGAACGTATTAGATACTAGAGGGATAACTGTTACGTAAAAAGTAACATATTTCTAAACATACATCTTGATTCGTGATACTATCCAGGCAACTGTGTTCAAAATAGTGGTGCACCAATGGATCTTCAAAAACGTCATCCAAAATAGCCATTCTTTGTATTAATATAATCAAAAATCAACAATTCTTTTCCATAAAATCCCACAATAACAAAAATCCTTCGTTTCCAGCCAGTTCTTGTTGTATATAATCTCAGCTCTTCTTGTAAAGTCGTAGCTTGTGTGTGAAACCACCTTGATATAACCATGAACAAAACAACAATAAACCGCGACGATTTCGTGATGTTCACAATTTTGGGAGCAGCGACCTTTATCCACAAACTTGCTACCCTTCGTGGTCAACACATCCTAAGCGTTATCCCACGGTCGTTAATCTGTCAAGTATCTTGTGGCAAACAAAAATAAAAGCAACGAACAAGCAGATAAATAAACACAACTTGCAACCACACAAAATCTCGTAGGCTTCGTTCGCCTTCAAGTATAGCTCTCCTTTTTAACGATGAAAAATCAAAGATGAGATCTTCTTAACGAAATATAAGCTGTGGAGGATCTTGAAAACGTAAAAGCGAAGCAGCAAGCAAAACAAAGCGGCAAGCAACAACAAGCAGAGCAGATAAATCCATGCAACTTGCATCCACTCAGAAGCGTGTAGGCCCAAACTTGCATCCCCTCAAAAGCGTGTAGGCCTAACTACATGGTTGGCAAAGCGTGATTTAACATTTTTTTAACGATGAGAAATTTCGTGCAGTTGCTATTAATGCTTACTTTAGCAACCATCATGATGTCGTAAAACGATATGAAACGGACTTTTAACAAAAGAACAATACTTAGATTAATGTTGTTAAACAGTTAAAATAAACAATCTTTACAGCCGTGGTTGCGATCAGTATTCTCAAAGGGATTAGACTTAACTGTCTTAATATGGCACCATGAGAAAAAGGAAATTGGATTAAAAGTTAGCAGCAAGCCCACCACTCCCAAGGGAAACAATTTAAATTTATCTTCTCAAAGATTTCACATTTACCGCCCTAGAGACTAAACCGTAGTTCTTAAAAGGCCAAAAATTTAGAGCTAACTTGAAAGATTCTTTTGTTTCTGACAACTTTTGATTGTGCTCACTCGAAGCAAATAAACACTTTTGTATCCGAACTGTGCTAGCAATTCAATCCAATTCAATAAAGTTTACTTCGATCTTACTCTAATCTCGGCAAACACTGGGTGTTTTTTGAAGGTATAATTCATCTAAGTAAATCTCAAAATCAATGTCGGGTGAAAGTTCGCGAATAATGACGATTAAAGAGTTTTCCCTAAAATATTCGCGTTATCACAAATATTTTGAGAGTGACTTTACAACCTCTGTTACAAAAATGGAGACTAATGCAAGAAGTACACGATTGTAGCAAACCTACCTCAAGTTCTGGAATAGAGCAACCAAGTTTGATCTCCAATGACTGACGATATTTCTTCATATGACATGCAAAATCATTGTATCTTTTATCAATAGAGACTGCCCACTCCTTTACCCCTTCTGAATGAAAGAAGGTCTTTGTGATGAGCGTTTGCGCTTGATGCAGAAGTAACTTCACTTTTTCTCTTATTTCCTGCAATGCGAATATAAATAATCCTTCATGTTTACAGAGGGAAATCTCGACAATAACGAAATCTTTGCTCAAGGCGTATATACAATCGCTATTGTTATCATTTACATGGGTGTGTTAATTATGGAATCCAAGATACATCATGTTGTTCCATCACAAAACGTGTGTGAAATATCTATTTTTAGTAAGAAGAGCTCAGGAGAGGTGCTGGTACCTATTGTGTGTAAACCTTAGGCAGCGGAAGACAAAACTAGCAGAGGTACGGCAGACTGTATCGTTGTTTGAACCATGTCTGTTTTTTTTCAACGCTAGAAATCCTGTATGTCATTAGGGAAATGGTAGGGATGGGGCTCCTTCCAAAGGCTACATGTTCTTGGCAAAAAGGGGACACCAGAGAGAATCTGACAGGATGACGGCTTCAAAGGTTGAGAAATCACAATTGTATTGATGTATTAAGATAAATTACCTCAAAAACCTCCTTGAAATCATTCTGCTGTGATGGATCAGGGTGTGTCCTCTNGAAGAGCTCAGGAGAGGTGCTGGCACCTATTGTGTGTAAACCTTAGGCAGCGGAAGACAAAAGTAGCAGAGGTACAGCAGACCGTATCGTTGTTTGAACCATGTCTGTTTTTTTTTCAACGCTAGAAATCCTGTATGTCATTAGGGAAATGGTAGGGATGGGGCTCCTTCCAAAGGCTACATGTTCTTGGCAAAAAGGGACACCAGAGAGAATCTGACAGGATGACGGCTACGAGCGAGGCAAAATGGGCGATAATGACGAATAAAGTAAGGATAAAATAACCCTTTCGCAATTCAAAGGTTGAGAAATCACAATTGTATTGATGTATTAAGATAAATTACCTCAAAAACCTCCTTGAAATCATTCTGCTGTGATGGATCAGGGTGTGTCCTCTTGGGGCTACTTGGTCCGTTTTCAGGATTTTCATCGACTTCAAGATTCCAAGCATCTAGTTCAGCCTCCATTACGCTTCCGTGGTCCTGTATCCACTGTAATGCCTATAATGAAAGGGGGATGCCTAAAATCACGCACGTTTGATACCTAACATTGCAAGCAATCAACAGAGCATGATGCCTGACATCAAGCAGTTTTAATGCCAAAAATCAAGCAAGTCAGCTGCCTAAAATCAGGAATGGTGGATGCTTAAATTTGCCAGTTTGATACCTAAAATCAAGCAATTTTGATGCCTAAATACAAAGAAAGTACGATGCTTGAATCAGAGCACGTATGATGCCATACCTGTTGAATTATATAGTCATCAATGTGTTTGCCACTTCAAAACATTTAAGATGACACATTGTAAATAATGGGCTCAGCCTTTCGTTTAATATAAATTATTCATGAAGAAACTTACGTCAAT
The DNA here is from genome assembly GCA_004194415.1 of Aurelia aurita. Classification (NCBI taxonomy): domain Eukaryota; kingdom Metazoa; phylum Cnidaria; class Scyphozoa; order Semaeostomeae; family Ulmaridae; genus Aurelia; species Aurelia aurita. Next base: position 1,239,144 of record REGM01000054.1, on the reverse strand, counting down.
CGTTAACTAATTTGCATAGGCTGTGTAAGACCAACCTTAACTTGGCACAGCATGAAAAAGAAAAGAGGTAGAGACAGAAAACTTTGAGAAATGTAATAATTTCAAGCCACGATTTGAACTTCGATCCATTAAGGTGAAAGTGACTAACAAATGGCCAACGTAGAAACAGGTTTGGGTCTCCTTAATTTGCCCGAAATAACAAGGTTGGGTCTTTTTGGAATCGGCAATCAAATTCTGATCTACTTACTAAACCGTAACTTGAAGCGTCCAATGGCATGGACTTCACCGGAATACTTATTGCCTTTCAAATATTTCGATTTGTTTTGAAACTGCTATTTCCTCAAAAGCAAGAACGCAGTATTAAACCACACGCACCTCTTTGGCACTCTCTTCAAATCGTGCATACTCTAAACACCCTTGCAGCACATTTTTCTTCAGTTGCATCTGCTTGAGAACAGGTATTTCTTGTGATGTTGCCTGCTCTACCAAATCGTTCACCAGAATCTCAAGACGACCAAATTGCCCATCAAGCACTGGAGGATGATCTCCGTCCCCCTGTGGTAGGACTAGGCGTAAAAATCGTTCGGAGAATTCTCTCACTTCCCGGCATCCTTGCTCAACAGCGACTTTCTCCTTGTCTAGTTGGTTAATTGTTAATGCAATTTTCTCTTGCTTTTGAGCTAATTCGTACTCGATGAACTCAATGCAAGGGTCTTCATCACCACGGCAATCTTTGCTGAATTTTTCAAGCAGCTTGCTAACCTATGAACAGATGGAGATAAAATAAATAGTCGGATTTTCACTAGTGACAATTATCAATTTCATGTTAAATTTCGCCTTAACTTTCAACGACTAATGGTTCTACACAGTCTTGTGAAAATAAACTCAAACAATTCGCTGTTTTAAGGAAAGTATCTAAAGTCATTTCATACAAAGTCATTTCATACGACGGCAGTAAGTATCTATCGCACCTCTCGATAAACAAACTCGCAGGCACAAATTAGGTAGGACTGCATACTGGTCGTGCTTTTAAACATTCACTGCACAGACTTGTTCAACGAACTGTTTCTCAAGAAAACCTTNACAACAGTAATTCCAATAACTATGGCAGGTTTCTTGAAGATTGATAGTGACTCTATGTGGATGAAGGGATTAACGATATTTAGGGAGGATCCTAGTCTGATTGTTCGAGAACCAAATGAAAATCCAGGTTAATCAGAGAGAACGGTTGTGCTTAGGCAAGTTAAATTGGGTATTACCAGGGTTTTTAATTGATAACAAAAGACTTTGATTTATTACACCCCGAAATTAGAGCTTAAAGGTGGACAAGTTAGGTTCTAAAGTAAGGATTTTGCATCTTGGTCAAACTAGAGCCGCGGACAATTCTAAACATTTTAAAATCATTTGCAGTTCAGAACCAGTGACACTATCCTGAAACGACGATCCTACAGCACTGCGCTACTTGCTGCAAGCATACCCTGTCTTTAAAACTCTTCAGTGCTAAAACTTCTTGTTTTGGCTGACGACTTAGGCAACGCTACCCATCCCTGATAGGATATCTGAACAAACGCTGTGCGGAACTGTCTGGCGTTGTACGGACTGCGTGAAAGCAAGGTTCCCAAGACAGCAACCATTTTGACAGAGCTCGAACATCTACGCAAGACCCCTTATACCAAATGAAACAGTGACATTCGCTCAAAAGTTAGCAAACTTGTAAGTTGCAACATTTTTAAAGTTAGTTTGAGTTACGTTGAAGCAAATTTTCGAAACCTAACAACGATGTTCTTAACTTTTGATTAATGCCAAAAAAAAGGATTTCGTCTGGAACAGTATATGCTGGCCGAATCACTGTATGTGAATCAACTGTTTATCCGAGTGCATGATTTAAAATTTGGAACAGTTGTAACTTACTCCTTCTGAGTCAGTTTCGACGAGGAACTTTCGATTATCCATTATATAGATCCCTTTGTAGTCGGTCGTAAATTCGTAAAGTCTTTAGAAGCGAAATCGCTGATTACTCATCAGATCTTTTCGCAACCAGATTTCAAATCGTCACAACTCTCGTAACATCATTTGCGGTGGAAACTGCGACTATCTATCAATCCGTAACATCAGCAAAATCCAACCCAGTCTAGTTCTTACAACTTTTATGTTTCACATCATGAATAATTCCAGGCGGTTTCCATTGACACTGGACCACCCAATGCGAATTGATTATTCTTTTGAAGAATGCTAGGGCATCTGCCACAAACATGGTTCTACAGAAAATGGGCTCTGAAGAGGTTGAAACCGGTTCTTTGACTTTCATTTTCCCGAGCATCTCTTTTGGAAATTTTCAACGGTAGATCATATGGCAAAACTCACATTTAAAAAATAACAATTTTGGTGGAATCAAAAGGAAGTGCTGCTGTATTTTGTAAATGTTAGGCCACCAAACATCTGCTTAAAACAGATTGCATTAGGTTCTCATTTCTAAACAACTATATGTTCTATTTACTTTTAAGCTACGTTTTGCTTTACAAATACTGTATCAAGAATAAGAAGCTTGTACCCTATTCACATTTGCAAGTCAAACCAGCTTGAACTAAACCAGGTTATCAAATGTTGCCTTCTAATTGGTCAATCCAACAAATAGAATTCATTTGATTGGTTGAAATTTTAACCTGGTTTAGATAAAGCTGGTTCAACAGTGTCAGTGTGAATGGGGTATTAACCGGAGAGCCAAAAGAATTGCGACGTTTGAAAACACACTAAAACAAAACAGGCAAGCTCTGAAGCAATCACGCATTTATTTTAAGAAGTTTGAACCAACAAGCCTTAATTTTGTCGATGGCAGCCTAACTGAGCGGAAAGGCCCTTTCTTGGAGTAGATTTTATCAAGCCTATGATTAGCCTTGTATCTGATGAAGCTGATTAATTGGGTCAGCTTTCCCACACCTGGCATATTTTAATTATACCCCGGTAATGCGGTTTATAACAATTAGGCCAGTGACAGATGTCTGCAAGTCAACCCAGGCCACATGCTCACATCTGTTAGTAAACAAGGAGCTCTATTTAAAGTATCACCAGAAGCGTCTTTTCATCAAAAACTGTTACTCTGGTTTAAAATTATCTACATTTCCAGTTCTGTTTTCCTTTCTCGTAAACCTGAATCGCAGATAAGATTTTTGATAAGATGTTTTGTAAACATTCTTCATTAATTAATTAATTCCTTTATTTATTCATCAATTCGTTAAATTCTTCTTTAATCTCGATTAAAAAGGGGTGCACGATATGATGTGTTTATCGGCTTCAGAAAATGATCTACGTTTCCAGTTCTGTTTTCCTTCCTCGGAAAGCTGAATTACAGATAAAAAATTTCATCAGATGTTTTGTAAACATTCTTCAGTAATTAATTAATTCCTTTATTTATTAATTAATTAATTTTTCGTTAATCTCGATTAAACAGGGATACATGATGATGTATCTTAAAGGGAGCTGATGAATTTATGAGATTCAAAAGATGACGCACATTTTTCATTTGTGTTTTCCTTCCTCATAAATCTGATACCTCAGCCAACTTCTCGAGAAGATGTTTTGCAAACATTCTTCACGGATAAATTAATTCCTTAATTTATTCCTTAATTTATTCATTAATTCGTTTATCATCCATTAATCTCCTTTAACTTGTAGTAGGACTGGAAACTACGGTTTATGTTAACCACTTATGTTTATGTATGATAATTTATGTTAATCACTTATTACTCATTTACGTCTCAATTGTATATACTCTGTAATTATGTTTATGATAATCAGTCAGTTGTAACCTCACTACGAGTCACACGTTGGTTATCACGCTCTCAACAGTTCAAGACTACTCGAGATAATAGGCCAACTTTATGCCTGTTATAAACTTAGGGAGGGGGGGGGGGTTAATGATGATTATTTTCAAGGGAGCCAGCATGCTCGAATTGTACATTTTGTTTCTTTCTTCTAATAAAGTTAGGTAACCTCCTTTTGGGTCATGGGAACGAGGTTGGTTAGGTAACTCATTTGATCAGTTTTGAACTTCTGTTACTTGTTAAGCTGTCAGCTACGTTTAATCATAATTTGTGATCTACACCAGCCTAGTCAAAATAAGTTGCTGATAGCTAAATAGGAACGTTGCAACATCAGTTTGAAGAACCTCCTGCTGGTTAGTTAGTTAGTTAGTTAGTTAGTTAGTTAGTTAGTTNGGGGTTAATGATAATGCTTTTCAAGGGAGCCAGCATGCTCAATTGTACATTTTGTTTCTTTCTTCTAATAAAGTTAGGTAACCTCCTTTTGGGTCATGGGAACGAGGTTGGTTAGGTAACTCATTTGATCAGTTTTGAACTTCTGTTACTTTTTAAGCTGTCAGCTACGTTTAATCATAATTTGTGATCTACACCAGCCTAGTCAAAATAAGTTGCTGATAGCTAAATAGGAACGTTGCAACATCAGTTTGAAGAACCTCATGCTGGTTAGTTAGTTAGTTAGTTAGTTAGTTAGTTAGTTAGTTAGTTAGTTGGTTAATTAGTTAATTAGTTAATTAGTTAGTCTGTCGAGGGGTATTAGATGTGAATAAATCAAGCGGTTTGATCATTAAGACTCTCAAAGTTAATACCTCTTTGATAAAACAGATGCAGCTACACATGCTAAGCATTAAATGCATTCAACTGAAATAGATATCGTCTGTCACTGGCAATTAGAATCTAATCTAGTAAACGCTCAGACTCATCTTCCAACACAGATGTGAAGTCAACGAGGACAATGGCGCCAGATTTGCACAAACTTGATGAATCTAATAAAACTATTGGTATTGTTTCGCAACAACTAATCGACCATTTGTGAATCAAATCGTAAATGCAAAGAATCAGTAATGAAGTAAAAGGTACGATCAAATGAATCTCGTCAACCAATGATTTAGGCCACTGATGTGAAAAAGCGCTTTGCAGTTCTTAAAGTAAATTAACGGAGATAAAGCGATCTAGTCTAAAAATATAACAAAAGAATGACACGCGCCACTTATGTTTTTCATCGATCGAAAACATCAGATACAATAGGTTATATTTAGATTGACCCAATCCCCCTAGCTAAGCTACTTTTAACTCACTTCAAGAAGAGATTTCACGCCTTCAGTACAGACAACTATAACGTTTGCGCTCTTTTTTTTTCTTTATTGGATTGAATGCACTCAAAGCATAGATCAACCTCAAGAGGGCAATTTTATAAAATTAAAGTACAGTGTCTTCAAAAGGATGTTGATAAATTAAAATTATCAAGTTTTCCCATAGCCTACGAAGGATCGTTCGTACTTGAGACAGACCCCTATTGAAATTTCAAAGTAAGACAAAGTGTAAGCATCATACCTCAATTGCAATTTGAAATTGCTCATATTCCCTCAACAACGCCTCAGCTTCAACCAATGAGCTACCAGCCTCAAGACTCGCCTGCAGAATATTCTCACCATGTCGTATCCAGCCAGAAACACGTTTTGCATCAAACTCCAATCGTCGTAATTGTACACATTGTTGTAATTTTTTATGGAGTTTTTCTCTCGATTCAAGTAAATCATGTTTCTGCTCTCCTAACGATCTCAACGTATTCTTCATATACGTGATTGAATCAACTTTAGTTCCTTTATCGTCCGTCAAAGAAACTTCCACACCACATTCTTCTAAAACTTTCAGAACCTGTTCGCCTTTCAAAATCACCCCTTTCATTCCTTTATCCATTTCGTGGCTCTCTTTTGTAAATTTTTGTAACAAAATCTGAGACTTTGTAACATCAGTAGCTAATTCTCTACTTTGCCAATTTCGAGTCCATTCAGTGTACTGTTTTGTAACATGATTCAAGTCACGTTCGTAATTTTTTATTTGAACCCAGTAATCCAATTTCTGTTTTTTACCATGCCACAATTTCTCCAATTGCGATTTACTAACGTTCAATTTATCGAGAAATCCTTCAACTGCTTTCTGCGAAGTCAATGGGTTATTTCCATTTTCCTCAACCCAAGAAGTCCTCTGCTGTAATTGCGAAGATTCTTGAAATAATTTCTGTGATAATTCCTCACCTTCTCGTACAGTATTCAGCAACTGATCTAACGTGCTTTCACATTGATGTCTGTGTTTTTCTAAAACCGCGTCGATACTTTCGCTGTCAAGGGATGTCTTTTCATCAAGGTTTAACTCATCCTTTAGTTTTTCCACCCAAGAGGATAGCTGTGAACGAAGGAAAGGCAGTGATAAAACATGTCGTGAATTCACAGGTTGAGAATATGAAATCTAAATAACTGTTGTTTATTGCAAAACAAACCCTGTTGCATCCTACCTGTATTCACAATATGAGACCATAACATTCCTGGTAATTTTCCTGGAAAGACAACTATCGATACTGTTCACACAATGAAATATCAACAAAATGAAAACATATCGTTGGAAACTTGTCTTGAATATTTCGTGCAAAACCTTGATTAAATCTTACAATTTTCATTTCTAAATACTTCTTTTCTGACATTGATCACAGCAAATCACCAGATAATATCCGAAAAGAAGAACTTAGGAAATAAACTGTGAACTTATTTGAACTTTGCAAATCAGATGCATCACTCGACGACGTTTCAAGACAATCTTCTTGTTAATAAACTGTCAACAATTTGTAGATGTTTTCTACTTCAGGGAAATCAGGGAATATTTCATGAACCGTCTAACCCTCAGAAACATTTAGCAGGCATTGAAATGAACTCTACGATATCTTCATAGCGGTATCAGCAAGGATGGTGCTGCAACTTCGTTTGATGAAAATTAACCATTAGTTTCAGGGGATGGAAATGAAATATTGTGAGATGAAGAAAGGCGTGAGAATGTGTTAAATCTTGAGAACAAATTGATTAAGAATACATGATCGGCCATGGCCTAATTATTTACCTGTTTACCTATTTGCCTGTTTACCTATTTGCCTGTTTACCATTTACTCATCTACTAGTCTACAAGTTTGTTTATTTAGTTATTAGCCTATTTACCCGGTGTATTGAGACCAACTTGTTTTCTTGTATTTGTATTAAGGATGGGTTTTTAACAAAACACTAACAGCTACTAAAGTGGTATCAATTTGCGATGTTGAATCATACTGCATTCTGGACGAGCAAACCTACAATCAAACTGACTACAGCATCATGTCTTATATTTTTAACTAAGGGTGCGTTTGATTGGCACCAATTCTGAAAACGGTAGATTTGGTAGACTCGGAATTTGTGTTTGATTGGCTCCGAAATTTTCAAAACGGTAGGTTTGGTAGGTTTGGTAGGTTTGGAAGGCCTTCTGAACTTTCTGTTCCAAAAGGCAGAAGGTTTGGCAGACTTCGGAGAGATTCTCGTTTTCATTAGCGAGCCACCATGGCGAATTCGAAGCCTACCGTTTTTGAGACTTTTGTGTTTGATTGGGCAATATATTTCCGTCTCTGCGAAGTCTACTGTTTTCGGAATTTGGTAGGTTTGGAGTTACCAATCAAACAAACCCTAAAATTCACACGAAGTGATATATAAAAATACAAAATTGGCGGCGATAAACATGATACCCAGACAAAGAATGTATAAATTTATGTGAAATTCATTTTTTTCTGGAATTCAAATACCTCACATGGGGGCCTTTTTGTTAATATTAGTTCTGAGGTGGGATATTATTTGAGGGGCGTATTCGAAAGAGAGGGCTTAATAGAGGATTTACTGTTACACATGCAAATAAATTTTTGCCACACACAGTATTTTGCATGCATTTTAGCAAAGAAACGTGAACTCTATTTACAAAAACACAGCCGGTCTTCTAGCCGAATTGATTGGAAACCAAAAGCTTTGCTGCTTTTTAAGAAACACCGACNTTACCAATCAAACAAACCCTAAAATTCACACGAAGTGATATATAAAAATACAAAATTGGCGGCGATAAACATGATACGGCGATAAACATGATACCCAGACAAAGAATGTATAAATTTATGTGAAATTCACTTTTTTCTGGAATTCAAATACCTCACATGGGGGCCTTTTTGTTAATATTAGTTCTGAGGTGGGATATTATTTGAGGGGCGTATTCGAAAGAGAGGGCTTAATAGAGGATTTACTGTTACACATGCAAATAAATTTTTGCCGCACACAGTATTTTGCATGCATTTTAGCAAAGAAACGTGAACTCTATTTACAAAAACACAGCCGGTCTTCTAGCCGAATTGATTGGAAACCAAAAGCTTTGCTGCTTTTTAAGAAACACCGACGAGTGAAACAGGTCAGCTGGCTAAGTACTAATGGACTAAACTCTTTTCGTATGCAAAGAACATTCTTAAGAATCCTTCATTCTTGAATAAATAGTTAGGAATAATCTTTCCTCTAATACGACAACATAGATCAAAAAGTGAAGCTTCGATCTTCGGCGGTCAACTCTGCAAAAAGAATTTGTATTGATCTTGTTTCATCGAAAAGAAAAGCGCAGGCAGATAGCGTAGATTGGTCGAAAGTCTTCTCAACTGAAACGAAAACACGCGGTAAAGATGAGAGTAAATTCGTGGCCTTATCTTACCAAAAACCTACCGAGTATCTCAAAAATATTGTTCGACGTTTGTTTAAATTTAAAAAATAACGACAAAATAAACGGGCTCAATGGTAACATAAAACTGTTCCTGGGTCCTTGAATTAATTTTAGACGCTCTAATTTTAAAAATCCGCTCAAAATCCACAGAGTTACGAGTTTTGAAGTTCAAGTTTGTGCGAAAGCTGAAACCAGAGGCTTCTAGATGGCCTAACTATAGGCAGCAATAAAACTTCGGTCAAATAAGTAGGAATAAATACAAAAGAAACTTGCTAGCTAGATCGTAGATTTTAGATGTCGAAAGTGTCAATCTGAACTCAGAACTGACTGTAGCAGGAAATATTTGAAAAACACTTCAAACGGAAAATAAACATTTCAGCACATTTTAGGCCCCTTTTCTTGCACCATTTTGGGCATCATTTTACCTCCCTTGGGCAACTTCGCACACCTTTCGTCCACGTTTGGCAAAGAATCAGGGATCTCGGTTTCGCTTGCTGTTTATTACAAACATTCGTTCGGAGATGTGCTCAGTAAACTTTCATTTTATAGATACTTAATACTTGTCATTAATTTCGGTACGTTTCTATATCGCTGAATTAAGTTGAAATTAGCAAATCCCTCGATTTTCTTAATCTGTTTTGATTCAACAACAACTTTAGCAATTAAAAACATAAACCCCAGATCAAAGTCCAAATCCCCAAAAAACCCCTTCTGCGATGTTTTATAAACTGCAGAATCAGCTTAGAAATTCCTTTAATTCAATTTTTTCAAATGCGATCTTTTTAAAGCAAACTGGGATAATAAATAAAAACGGTAGGCCATTTTGATGAAAACTGAAAACTAATTCATACAAGAGGTTCAACACAACCATGTCATTCAAATCGAACAGAGCCATTCATTCGCATGTTTTTCGGCACAATACTTTTATCGTATATTTACATTTACCAATTGTGAATTCAGACGTAGTTTGACTGTTTTTAATCCCACCATTTAATTCACATCATTCATAATTCATACTATCACAGCTTGAGTCATAAGTCTTCCAATACTACGCCTAGATTATTCTTTCTTGGTCAAGACTTAAAATTAAATTACTAATATAAGCAGCTAACCACGGCCTCTGCTCCCTATATTCTAATCGTAAAATAGTCCTGTTGGGCTTGATCTAAACATTTAATTTTGATCAAACAAAGTGTTAAATAGAATTCATTTTTTCTGTAAATTAATCGTGATTACTTTGACAGCAACAATAAAAGAGAGCAGGTACATCCAACCATGGGTGTTTGATTTCTCATCTTGAAAAGTCATGGGTGTTTCCTCCTATTTTGATGGCCAGCGATGCCGCGCGCCGGCATGTTAGTAACAATCAACAAAGTATGAGCAAAATAGCAGTGATCTTTACAGTACACTCCGTCCTTTAAATTCTATCAAATAACACAATTTCGCGAAAAAAACCATGCATAAACATCAACACTAAAACGAAGTAAGAACGCTGTCCTAATTTCTTATAACTAAAGAAAGAACGGTCTCATAAAATAAATCGAACTAAAGATAAAAACACGAACCAAGAATAAAATAATAATTTTTTTAAACCGCAACTCTTAATCTTCTTGTTTAAACAGAAATAAAAGTATGGATAAATTTTTTTACTGCAGTCAATGCTGATTTAACCAATAAACATCGACTTACCCTACTCATAGACTCCCAAAAAGACTTAATTACGTCAAAACAATCTAAACAATAGCAAACAACCTCGACTTACAGAACTGTATTAATATCATAAACAACGGTTATGAACGAGCATCTTTCCAAGCTACCCTTTCAAGCTAGAAGCTTATCTTTAAACGTTAGTGATGCAACACTCCAATTTTTAATTGAGTTTCATGCCCTGGAGAAAATCCACAGTTGAGCTCAACAGAAGGTGTTATTAATCAGAATTCAGGTTTTACGATATTCCTGGGCCAACAAGCCAAAATTCTTTCATAAAAATGTTACAAGTTTTGCATACCAAACGAAAATGCTTGTCTGCTTGGCCAGAAAATTCAAACATTGTTCAACAAATTGGTAACAGTTTGACTTTATATCAAAGCATGTTTGCTGGTTTGAATTCAAACAAACATTGGTTCACATACTGACAGAGCCTTTACTTTTCACCAAACAATGCTTGCTTGATTAGCCATCACTCAAACATTGGTCAACATACAAGCAAATTCTCTAATGTTTATCAAACAGTGTTTACTTTGTTTTGTTATCCATGAAACATTGTTTCAAACACAAGTACAGTGTATAATTCTTACCAAACAGTGTTTGCTCGTTTAGCCACCAATCAAACTTTGGTCAACATACAAGCAAATTCTCTAATGTTTATCAAACAGTGTTTACTTTGTTTTGTTATCCATGAAACATTGTTTCAAACACAAGTACAGTGTATAATTCTTACCAAACAGTGTTTGCTCGTTTAGCCACCAATCAAACTTTGGTCAACATACAAGCAAATTCTCTAATGTTTATCAAACAGTGTTTACTTTGTTTTGTTATCCATGAAACATTGTTTCAAACACAAGTACAGTGTATAATTCTTACCAAACAGTGTTTGCTCGTTTAGCCACCAATCAAACTTTGGTCAACATACAAGCAAATTCTCTAATGTTTATCAAACAGTGTTTACTTTGTTTTGTTATCCATGAAACATTGTTTCAAACACAAGTACAGTGTATAATTCTTACCAAACAGTGTTTGCTCGTTTAGCCACCAATCAAACTTTGGTCAACATACAAGCAAATTCTCTAATGTTTATCAAACAAAGTTTACTTTGTTTTGTCATCCATGAAACATTGTTTCAAACACAAGTACACTGTATAATTCTTACCAAACAGTGTTTGCTCGTTTAGCCATCAATCAAGCATTGTTTCACATAATAAGTACGGTACCTTAAACAAAGTTTGCTCGTTTTCACAACCAACAAACAAACATCTTTTCACGAACACTCAAAATCTTTAGCTGTGGCTTAAACATTAACATAGTAATAAAACTACCTTTCGTTAAACAACGAGATGATGAGAATATGACGATCTCTCATGTAAGAGAAATACCCTAGTGGCAAACTGATCACTGATCACCCATGTAAAGTTTGACCAATATCCACTTACACAATGGTTTGGAAAGTAGTGTTTTTGGATCTTGTAAAATAATAATGATTAAGTTGAGCTAAGACATAAACCTTCATGAACCCGTCATCAATTAAAAATTATGAACGCATCAACTAGAATCGAGGCATCCGCAGGCAACAACTCTTAGCAGGAACATGCTTAATGAAACATAAAAGTTTGGACTTTCCTGAAACAATTTTAACCAGCAAATTAAAACAGAATGCAGATTACCAAAACATTACTTTATATGGATGCCTTTTCGCAGTATAAGGAAGTACACCAAAGAATTTGGCTACGAGGAGTAAAAGACAATACTACGGACGCAAGTAATGAACCAGTGTAATAAAATCTTGAGAATGATGTGTGGCAATAGCTTCATCAAATAAACATAAATTTCTGTGATAATTAAACAAAAATGCCAGGACCGAAATACACTGAACACATCGGGCCTAACCCTTCATCAGTGGTGATGAGAAAGTAGTGAAGGTGGTATTGCTAATGTTTACGAAAAGAAATCCGTCTTGAGCAGAATACTAAGCTCTAGGCAGCTTGTCATTAATATACCAAACACATCATCATTTATACATTTCATAAAGACAAACATCTTGACGCTAAATGTACAACATAAGAAACCAGCCATCAATATTATATTTTCTAGCGTTCGACAAGTGTTTGGTTCACAAGATCCTTGCAATAAAAGCAGTAAATAGTCCTGCCAGCAGAAATTATTCATATTGGCAAAAAGGCTGACTTATGCAGAACTAACAAGATGCATAAAGCAGAGAAAGACAATGATAACAAGTCACCACACATAGAAATTGACTCGTAATATAAATTTACCTTCTGGTTTTCGACAAGTTTTGTTTCTTACAAATTCTTTCTAAGAGCAGCAAATTAAATGGGACGATCTACTCACACTGCCAGAGATGATGACTGTATCCACAGCGGAATAAAATTCGACAGCAGAGAAAGGAAATTTTAAAAAGTCACCACAGATAGAGATTTACTTGCAATATAAATTTACCTTCTCAAGTGTTATGGATGACGGGATCCTTCTGACAGCAGCAAAATAAATGGCACACTCAACCGAAATATACACACACTGAAACAGAGCTTGATTTCTTGCGGAGGTAATACGATGCAGCAGTAGAGAGTTTTAAAAAGTCATCACACACAGAAAGTGCACTTGTCCAGTCTTGAAGAACTACGAATACGAACCGGTGTTGGAAGAATTCAAAAAGAGTATGAATTATGCAAGAAGAGATTAAATTAATCCCATCTGTTTTTATTTTATTCGGCAGCCTAAGTGTAAACACAGATATGGTGATTGGTGTTGAGAACACAGCTGGTTTTATGACTAACATCATCTTAATGCAAAATGTCTTTACAAGATGTAGACCGTCTTGAAAGGAGGAGACGTTGCATGAGAAAGAGACAAGCTTAACTACCATAAGGCTTGGGTTGCATCTATTTGCTATGAGAAACGAAACTAACATCAACTCAATGCAAATGGGCTTGAAATAGTATTAATGTTTGCATGGATATTGGCAGCCCATTTTGCATGCCCAGCAAGCCCAATTTGTAGCAAATGCTCACTGAGAGCCGATCCACAAAAAGTATGATCGTTTACGAATAGCTGTGTCCGTGTGAAGAGAGGTAATAGCTTATGAATAGCTGTGTCCATGTGAAGAGAGGTACATCGGTCGAACATCTCGAAGGTTGGTTGACAAAACTAAGAAGCAAGTCCCAAAAACCATTCATCAGAAATTTTCTAAACAACAAAAGCAACCTTTGCAGACTTGTAGAGGAAAAGCCGCACAACCAAAACAGCAAACCAAACTTACACAATTGTAACAGAATGAGGCCTCTAAAGGAGCAAGTTAGAATTTCATTTTTGGTTATGGATATTGATTAAATAAACTACTCTCAAAAGAAATGAATGTAAATGCAAAACTTGCAATCATACAATCGTTTCGAGACCAATTTAGGTATCTATGTCAGCAGTGAAATGTCACAAAATCAAATCGGGTTCAAATCTTTCATTTGACCTAAGTAAAAGCTGGGTCAAGGTTTTTCCTACCAGGCAGCCGTTGCATACCTTAACTTGGTCCCTAATTCTAAGCTAGACCTTCATTAGCAGATAAAAGCAAAAATCTTTGAAATTGGTTGATTAGTTTAGTTTCTACAATCTAGCGAACGGGGCAACTTTTAACTCACCTGGTATGCACACGAAAATGGGTTAAGTATCGAAAGACGAATACATGGGCTCCTTTTGTATGCACAACGGGTTAGTTAACTTTTGCAGCTTTCTTTGTTTATATTAACGACTTGACTAATCACCCGTAGAAATCCCTTTGTTTGCAATTTCTAACCGCTAATCGCTTTGTACTGTTGTGTCAATCAAAAGCAACAATCAAAAGCAACAGATACAATTGTTGCAAAATCTGCCCTCGTTTGAGAATCATTTCTGCATAAAATTTAATCAAACATGCAAACAAACTCGAATAGAATACACGCATAAACGATTTTGAGTTCCATGATAAATGAATAAAAGAAACACATGTAAGAAATAACAACAATGAGATATTTCATATTCATATCTCCAGGGATGATTAGCATTTATGCTCTTTGTTGATTTGATACAAATTTTTCAGCGTCTTTTGATAGCTTTTGGAAAACGTGTTTTGAGACAACTCACATTTTGAAAGAGATTCAATTTATCAGACTGAATGAAAGATATAAACCTTTCCACGTCACTCTATTGAAAAAGCGAGTCCGTTCAAAAATTGAAATTAGACAATTTCTTTGTCCGCTGTACTTCAGCAAACATTTGCAGTTTTTAGTTAAAGTTCTCAAACTGTTTTTGGAATTTAAGAAACGTCAACCATCCTCCAGGAGAAATTCTGCATATAAGAACCAAGTTACCCCCACTAAATGGCAAATCAATCCTTGTCTTTAAGCATCAGGCATTATAATCCTCGTTTAATTTGGGTTCAATTCCAACACCACTAATGTTCAGCTTCTAAATAAGGTATAAAAAAAATCCGAGGCAGATGATTAGGTCTATCCTTTTTCTTTCGATATTTACCCATGCCTTCTCTTAACAACGATTTTTCGCATGCACATCGAGTGAGTTTGCCATCCATGCTTCGAGACGTATTAGGCTGCTACATATAGTCATTTAACCTTCACCAATTAGTACAGCGGCACCATCGGCCAACATATAGATCAATCAACATCCTATCCTTAATATATAATTGTAAAGTAAGGAGCAGATGTTCTATATTGAAGAACTATGGAGATCAATCACTATTATGTAGACTGTCGCTGATCTCAGATAGATCAATAATGTTGCCAGGATGACAATAGGTAGAATTACATGCTTTTATTAAAGAACAATTTAGATAGACCATTATAAAATATGCAACATGTCTTTCGTAAATTCATGCATTTATTAAAGAACTATTAGGATAGATCATTATAAAATATGTAGACTGTCTTTCGTTTCAGATAGATCAATAATGTTGCCAGGATGAGCATAGGTAGAAATTCATATACATTATCGAAAGTAATTATCCCACCAGAAAGGGCTTAAATAACAATCTTATTATTATTATAACTATCCTACTATTGTTCTTATGTCTTGATNCTGATCTCAGATAGATCAATAATGTTGCCAGGATGACAATAGGTAGAATTACATGCTTTTATTAAAGAACAATTTAGATAGACCATTATAAAATATGCAACATGTCTTTCGTAAATTCATGCATTTATTAAAGAACTATTAGGATAGATCATTATAAAATATGTAGACTGTCTTTCGTTTCAGATAGATCAATAATGTTGCCAGGATGAGCATAGGTAGAAATTCATATACATTATCGAAAGTAATTATCCCACCAGAAAGGGCTTAAATAACAATCTTATTATTATTATAACTATCCTACTATTGTTCTTATGTCTTGATATTATAATAATCTTGTAAAGATGACAATAAGAAGGAATTCACAGACAACATGCACGGTAATTATCTTACCAGAAACAGCATACGTTGCATTGAAAGCAATCAAGGATAAAATCCAATTGCCATCTAGCCGTTGACGATTGAAACATTTGCAATAATATGAAAGTTACTTCGTGAACTGTGCAGACCAATCCTTGTCTATGATCAGCAAGCATAACAATTCTCGTCTGTCTTTGCATTTAATTTATACACTTAATTTCAGATTCTGAATCACTGGCGGACACTTTTACCAAATATTGGGGGGGGGGCGAAGCCAGGTACAACAAACAAAGCTAATTCTATATATTTTCCCGTTGCAGATTGCACAACATACGATGCCTACTGACAAGCTTCTCAACTACATGGTGACTCAGTCACAAAATGTCCCCTTGTTTGAAAAATCATTGCAGCAAAGGTATTTGCGCTATAATCATAAAATTTGATTTTTCTAATAGCTAAAAGATTTGAACTATTTTTCATATTTTTTCGTAAGTTTCAAAATAATATTCTCTTGGTAAATTCGAAAGTTTCACAACATCAGTCTTGCAGAACAGCTGGAAAATAGCCTAACAAGCACGATCAAATCCTTCAGATCTTTTGAAATCCATTTGAAATCTTTTCGAGAGGTAGCATAACTTTTAAAATGAAACTAAAACTGAAACTGAAATTAATATCTCATTTATTGCTCTAAAAGAAGGGTTATTAAAACAAATGCAACTGACAAGTTGTGTTAATTTTTTTCGAAATGCCTTTGATGATGCGTTTAGGCCATTTTTCCAGCTGTTCTGTTAATCTTTTGAATCTTTTCGAATTTACCAGGAGACACGATTATTTTCAAAATTACACAAACAAGATAAAAAATACTTGAATCTTTTGGCTATTAGAAAAATTAATGTGGATGATTATATCGCAATTATGGAAAAGGCTTTTTAAATAATTTATTCAACTACTTAAGTTTCTAATTTATTGGTAATCTAACATTTCTGCTTCTTATAAAGAGTTTTTGCTTGTAAAAACATGTAGGCTAGGGAAAAATTGATGATGCACCATTCAGGGTTGAAGAATGTTCCTTACGAGTCATTCTTATTGTAACTGTTCGCCCATTGGCTTATGTTGAGTACAGCCACAGAACGAGAAATGTGAATTTGTGGGGCTATTGGGAGTTTGTCATTACAATCAAGAACGGTGTTATGGGCAATTTACATGGATATATTTTGCGTCCACTGAGATAAGCTCTAATTACTTTTAAGTTGTTTGAGGTTGTGACGTCTTAAAATTTCTAAATCGTAAACCAGAATTTCGCCGGACTTCTGCTAAATCTATATTATGGCCTGTTTTGAGCCTACAAATAGGCTAAAAGGCCAATAAAACCATTGTTTCCTAAGCTATACAATGAAACTGCACGTGTCACGAAAACAAAATACAATAGGCTATTTTTAACTAACCAGACCCCTTCGGCGTGCACCAGCGTTAACTATGCATATTCCTTTTAATAATAGAAAATGCAGATAAATACCTGGTCAGTGCATTGGAAGAAATTGGTGGCCATTTCTAACAATTCTTTTCTTGTAGTTATTGTATTTGTAAATTCGGTGAGCTCTTTGTCAAACTCAGATGCAAGCGCATCAATTTCTTCTGGATTACACTCCTTTGTTTCCGACAACTGTGATGCAGAATCCACTAGGCTCTTTCCTCTCGTGAAGATATCCTGAAACGGGAATATTTGAATTCAATTTAACATCACGACAAATGTCTGATTTCCTCCAATGTTTATTTAAAGACCCATTGCCAACCATGATCCTTTGCGTGTCGAATGAGAAGCAAAACAAACGGAATCTAGGCCAGAAATGTCTTTCATATCATATGAAAGTCGACTTTGGGGCCGCAAAGGTTAGTTATGGGTCTTTAATTCTTGTCACTTCTTTGTTGACCAGAAATTATTTGAAACCAAGGTTTGAATTTCCTCTCTCTCTTTCCTCCTCCAGTTTTGGTGCGACATCATCACAGAAGTCCTAAATGACAGAACTGAACTCACAAGATTGACAAATAATTTGCCAGAAGTCCTCCAAATAACACTTTAGAAAGAAGAAACCCAGTCAAACACGACAATACTCCGAGAAGTGATGCTTATTTTTAATGGCGATTAAATTGTAAATCGAACCCTTCCGAATTTTCGATTCCTTGTCGCCTGCAATTAATAATCAATCAGTGTTACCAGTTTCCTCTTTTTTCTGTCGTGTGTTGTAGCACAACCAAACTGGAAATGGAATCGACTTCAAAGTATAATGCTGTTAGGTGTCGCGCTTCATCACCTTACCCCCGTGAAAACATAAACACTTCTCAGTAACGAACATGGCAATCAACTAAATAGCTTTCTAATTTTGAAAATAATCAATGCTTATTGAAATGTTTCTCCATAAAGGAAATAAATAATAACATCATTAAAGGTAATTAAAGCTCGTTGTACATTTACAGCGGAAATGATCTTTGTGTAAATTTTGAATAAGTTCAGGAAGTACAATATTAATGACGTCATTAACTAAGTAAATGGGTTGGTCACGAGTAGGCACGTTGAGAATTCTATGACAATGCGTCTAGATCTCTTTTTAAAGTTCACTATTATGACACACACTGTTTGTGCGACTTCGTGACGTATTTTTGCGTCATTCAAGATATTGGATTGTTTATTTGTCTCAATGGAGGAGAGCCATTGTCCATTTGTTTGTTTCTTGTTTGCTTTGGCTGGGTTCAGAAAATAACAGCATGAGAACGTGTTGTTTCTGATCATCAAATGTATCCATGTTTCATCCAGCAAGTACAGATTTTCTTTACAAAGAATTACAATTTGAAAATTTCCTTTCGCAACGTAGCCATATGCAAATATTTTCATCTGACACTGGTCAGTTAATGACGAAAACTTAGCATGCGTAGCTGAAGTAAAGTTCACACTGTCAATTGAAGCTTGAATCACAATGTAAATTTGTCGAATCTTGCGACTTGATTGCCACCATGAGTTCTTGTGGTGAGGGCCTAAATAGGGTCATATTTTTCAGAGAAATATCACGAGTCTCTGTTGACCGAAGCGATATCATTCAAGTCAAGGAGCACTGGGAAACAAGGGACTCAGCGTAAAAGTCTAGATTTACTGTAGCTTCAACAGCTGATGACGATTCAGAACTCCAGAGCTCCAGAACTGGTTTGAGAACAGGATCTTCACCCCTAAACGAAGCCTTTAAAGCCATTTATCCTAACAGTTAACAAATTGCTGACTGAACCCGAGGCGTCAGAAGTAGATTCTCAACTTAGACAAGAACTTTGTTACTTCCCTGTAATTATCAAGTGTTAAAAGCCAAAAAGGCTATCAAGAATATCTGTCAGCCATCATTTTACTAAATTTGTTCAATCTGTCTTACCTACTAAACCAAATAACATGAATTTCTTCGTAAATCTTAGGCTACCATCCCATCCTTTAAATAATCTTCCACTCCATTAGCAAAAGTAGTAACAGGTGGATCGTATTTAAACATTTTAAACACGAGGAAAAATGGCTATGACGCTCTAAAAGCTGTACCACAACAAATGCCACAACGGAAACCAAAGGAAAACGTTACTCAACATATGACGACCATACCGTTATATCAAGACTTGGTTATTTCAAGACTTTGAAATATCTCTCCTTGGCAATTCTTCCCCAAAGAAAATCCAACAAATAGCTTCGCATTGCATTACAATTTATCGTCATATATCGACCTGGTGTTGTGTTTTTGTGTTACAGAAGGTGCTTTCTGTTAACCTTCAAGAATACTTGACCTCACTATCATTCTTAGACTTTCTTTCCATTTTTCTTTCGATTTCCTTTGGACACACTATTCTTTCTCCGTCGTTATTTCTAAGACTTGGTTTTTTCTCTCCAAAGAAAATCCACGACACACCTTTGCACTGCTGTACAATTCATCGTCACATATCAGCTTGCTTTGTCTTACAGTCTTCTGCATACGGTGTCCAAATGAAATCGACAAATCATCTTCCCATTGCTATACAATATATCTTCCAACATCGACTTAGCTCTGTGTCTTTGCGTAGAGTTCTATGTGTTAACTCGAAATAATACTTGCTACCGCGGTAACAGTGCATAAAGTCTGAACATGTGAGTTTTAGGGATTTTAAACAGTTCTTCTGTCAAGTTATGCATTCTAAGTACAGACGCAAAATAGAACATACTCTCACACCACAGTAAGTTTTCCCACTGCGAAATCACACGAAAAATAGGCTGTTCATTGTTGGAGGTGTTCCCTGGAGAGAATTTTAGTAGGATTATAAGCTGTTTTGAAAATATTTGCAACAATTTGACCTAAAAGATGGATGAAAATCGTCATTGTTGATGTTAGTTTCTAGCTTTAAAGAAACCTGCCTAAAAGAGTCTTCAGTCTTTAGCTTGCATTTATGCAATATATCAGTCTCGTTGTTGTATCTTTGATCTTTATCGTATATTCTAAACTACCTACCTAAGTTGCTGAATTTACATGAATTTGAATTTGAATTTAAATTCAGTTATGATTCTAAAAATGTTACGAAACTAGACCAAATGTCCTCACCTCACTACTCGCAAAGAAGCCATCTAATTTTCTTTCCTTTCAAGTGACAAAAATTTCCAACTGAAACTGCATTGGCAGTTTTAGGTTTATGGCCAAGTTGAGCCTCAGTTATGAAATTGAAAGAATATTCCTCCATAAATACGAAAATTTCCCCTAATCACACATAATCCCTTACAAGACATAGATGGATGCGATCATATTTGGTAAACCTTTTTGAAACCCAGTCCCAGTTCAAACCCGATATAGTCTTGGCACCCATGTAGTACTACCCATGTTCGTGAATAAAAAAGTAGAATATTATTTAAAGCAATCTGAAAACAAAGAAACTGCCCAAAAAACTGTGAGAAAACCATTAAATATAAACAAACAATCTTGGTTGAGGCTCTTATTAAAAAGATTTAAATTCCTTCAAAACAACAACAATAAAATCAGAGCGTATCTCCCTTTGCTAAAGTCCATCTCACTCTGAAGTCTGTCTGGCGAAAATTTCCGCGAATAAAAACAATTGAAGTGTTTTGGATGGGTAATTTTGCGTTATCGCAAATCTCACCTTACATACGAGAGAGACGGACTTGACATCTAAATTTAAACAAACTTTTTGACTTTTTAAAGGGAAGCAACTTAGGCCAAGACTGAATATCACAACACCCATAACAATGTAAAGATGAACAGATTGATGATTGTCAAAAGTTCTTCAACTCACCTCATAAATAGCTGAAAATTCTTCGTGTTTAGTATAAAAGTCTTCACTGTCAGTAAGACACACACCAATACCATTATTTTCTTCTGTATACAGCTGACCAACCGATCGAACCCATTGAAGAACCTTCAAAATAAATAAATAAAAATCAAGTCTACCATCGACCTTGATAAATCTCTTCTACCACAAAGCATTTAACAATTGAGTACCGTTAAATTGCTTTCCTATTTATCTCACAGGTTAATCAATTTTTATCAATACGGGGGTCGGGTATTTGGTCAGCAACCCGTCTAATGACGTCTGGCTCGAAAATCGAAATGTCTGGAGAGGACACAGGGGTGGGCATGTTTCTATGCGAAGAGCAGTTGCCTGGATTCCTGAAACTGCGTGTTTCGTGAACATTTGGTGACATTGTCCTAAAAATTTCAGTTTTCTGTCAATCGTTTTCCAGGAGGTTTCTGGTGAGAAGGCTTCATGCCAAGTATTTGCCTTCTTTAGGCAGAAGGATGCATGTTCTCGACGTATCATGTCGTCACAAGCGTGAATTCTGCTTAAATCTCAAAATACAGACTCTAAATCTCAATATATGGCAAGTATAGCTGCAAAATATAACTTGAGCCTTTTGAAATGGCTGTCACTGTTCACTGTTCCGGCAAGACTGTAGGGTGTCCAAAGTGTTTTTTTAGAATTTTTAGTCCTTGAATTGTTTAAAAGTATAGACCTGAAAATGGTGCAAACAACAGGTGTGTCTAACTCTAAGACCTTATCATTGGTAGATAGGAATTTCCTCAGTTTTAGAAAACAATTGGTAAAAATTCGACTCATCGAAACTAAAACAGGACCACCCAGGTTTATGGCCACCCTCCCCCTCTGGATTCTCAGAGGCACATATATACCAAACCCCATATAGGAGTCACCCCNTGAAATGGCTGTCACTGTTCACTGTTCCGGCAAGACTGTAGGGTGTCCAAAGTGTTTTTTTAGAATTTTTAGTCCTTGAATTGTTTAAAAGTATAGACCTGAAAATGGTGCAAACAACAGGTGTGTCTAACTCTAAGACCTTATCATTGGTAGATAGGAATTTCCTCAGTTTTAGAAAACAATTGGTAAAAATTCGACTCATCGAAACTAAAACAGGACCACCCAGGTTTATGGCCACCCTCCCCCTCTGGATTCTCAGAGGCACATATATACCAAACCCCATATAGGAGTCACCCCCCCCCCCCACGCACAGGAGCAAGACTACGTTCACACTATGCTGGTATATTTTGATGCAAATGAACTAAGTTACGAAACATTACAGGTCTGGTTCCATACACACGATTTGGGTATGACGAAAACGTTACGGAAAAGCATTCATCTGGTTACGATTTCAAATGACGCTCATACCAGCATCGTGCTAATGCAAGGCCTATCGGTGACGTTTTCATTACGTTTATTGTATCGTACGTGTCTTGAGACAGATCCCTAAAGCAATAACGCACGTAAAAATAAATCAAGTTAACTGCAACTCCTCCTGGATGAGAACGCTTTCGAGAGCTACTTCTAAGGTTGAATAATTAATAAAAAACAAAACAAGTGAATGAAGTTACATTGACAATATTCATAAGGTGAAAGCAAACACCATGTATTTGTCAATGCAATAGTAATTAGGCTACCCGCTGATTGTCTGCCTGCGAAGGAGCGATAAAATACCAATTCAAAATACACCTCATATGCACCATTAAAATTTCCTAGCAAGTCCCTTGTTTCCCTGTGTTTAACCATGCATAGATGAGCAAAGAGGAGCATAGTTGTAAAGAGGAATCAAATCACTACGAGTCAACAAACACGGCGAAAAGACAGACACACGATATTCTGAGAGGGGGAACCTGGCTACTCGCTAACTGTCTGCGAAGGAGAGATGAAGACACCTCCGACTTGCTTCATTAAAATTTTCAAATGAGTCCTTGCTTCCCTGTGGGCAACGAAGCTAAAATTAGCTTCCGTATTCTATTTATAGTCAGATTGCTTCCGCGTTGCTTTGATCTCTTCAAATCCTGCACTCATTTTCTTCCCCTTATAATTTCCCTGCCCCATCTTGCACCGTAGCTTTAATTCCAAGAAATATGATAACTTGCATAATACAATTCGCAGAATATCCATGACTATGTGGCACACTCTCTTCAATCAGTAGGTGAATCCTTTCAAAGCATTCTATAAAGGATTGGCCTAAACTACTTTGCTTCTTTGACAGCCAAAAAATAAACTGCTATTCGTAATTTAAAACTTTCTTGGTATTCTGCAGTAGACAAATAGAATACCGGTAGAAACATCACCTGATGTTCTAAAACTTAGTGGCTAGGCCAATGTAAATGTGCTGCAAGCAAATCGACGATACTTGGATAACACAGCTTAATAATCATCGCATCAATCCTCGTGTTTATAGCAAAGATCTTACCAAGTCCATTGCTGTTGCAAGTCAACCAAAAGCAGGAATTCTGCAGCATTTTCTGTTCAATACACAAAAATGTGGAGCAAAATCCTACTTTTCCGCTTTGAAGACGCCATCTTGAAATGATCCACAAAACACAGGTCGAATGGATAATAAAGCTCACAAAGGCCACAGTCTGGAATTTCAAATCTTTGACCAAAACAATGTTCGTTTAGAGATTTCTCGATCGGCTATGAAATTACTTAAGTTTATGAATTTCACTCATTAATCATTCTCCCGTGTCATACGATCAACACATTGCGGGTTAGTATCAAAAAGTAATAAGTGTTTTAGAATTGAAAAACAGTACGGGCGCATTAGTATTGTTGTGACAGTATCAGATAAAGTACAATTGGGGGGAAACGAGCTTTGTCTTGCTCTTTCCACAGATCACTCAGGATCTTCTGGCAGGCCAAAATCCCACTGATATGAATGACCTTGATCCGCCTTGATCATTACGGGTGTCCAATGCAGCTTCGCAGTGTCTAAATGGTTTGCTTTTTTCAAAACTCAAAACTTGAGTTTCGATATACACTCCTCACTCCTCTTAGCAATCTCCCTTTGCGTGCGCAACGCGACAATTGGCTACACTGGTTGCAGGGGATCATTAGCGGCCTCGTTTTGTTTTGATTTGCTGCTTGAGGGAATTTCTTTTATCTACAATCGCTTATCGCTAATCGCTAATCGCTTATCGCTAATCGCTTTGAAATCGTTAGTCAATCAAAAGCAATATAGGCTGAACTTACAATTTTGTAAATTTTAAGTAAAAATAAGTAAAAGTAAAATTTGTAAAAAGGAAAAGAAAAATTTGTAAAAACTATTTGTAAATTTGTATGAACTATTTTAATTCAAAACATTGAGACCTCTTTCGCTGCAAAGGATAGTAATCGGTATCCAGTCGTAAAAAATGGTAGCTTTAAAACGTTTTAATACAAACATACCTTAAGGTAACCACCACACTACCGAATGGCTAACCATGATTATGATAAATAAATATGTCATACCGAAGACTGGGCGTAGTCTAACCTCATATCATAATCAAAAAATGTTTAAATGCAATCTGTTATCTAAATTTGCAGCATATGTTATACAAACGACTTCAGCATTTGCAATTCATCTATCACAGTATTCTATCAAACCAAGGTAAGTCGACAGTAAAGCCAACGGCGATATGCACACAATTCTCGAGGATCTATCTTGTAAGGCATGACATAGAGTTACAATTAAAAGAAACAATCTAAAAAATACCGCACCGGGTGTATCTCAAAAGAGAGAATTTCTTGAAAATTTCTTTTTGTAAATTTGGGCTGGTCTGCACTTTAGCGGACCAGCTTTCAATATCGGCACGTTATGTGTCATGGGGTAAGAGTTAGGGTTATGTTTTGGATAAGGGGTTTTTTAGTTAGAGTTAGTTCGGGTGTAGTTAGGGTAAGGTAGGGTTTAGTTAGGGTTAGTAGGGTATTTGGTCAAATTCGTTCCTTAGAGAAATGACATAAATCTGGTCCACTAAAGTGCAGTCGTCCCTAACTTTGTGTAACATAATAAAGGTATAGTAATTTCTACTTAGCAATTTCTTTATGAAAATATAAAAAATGAAACCTACCTCAGTGCTGTCCTTCTGGAATTCACACAATTTATATCTCTGGCTAAGCAAGACCCTTTGCTTCTCCCATAAAATCGTTAACTGTCTGTTTTGCTCGTGAATTTCCAAAATAACATCCATAACATGTGAAACAGCTTCTGAGTAATCCGATATCCGCGACCTCGCTTTCGCCGCTCTTCCATCCCCTAGAGGTTTTTGTAGAGCACTTAAAAGATTCTTGCCTTCTTCGCTGACTATCGTGTATGCTTCTGTCATTTCTTGTTTCAAATCAGCATGGACTTTTAAGAGTTCTGTTCCTTCTTCTAGAGAAGAGAATTCTCGTCGATCGAACTCCATAAGCTGGTCGATCCAGTTTCGTCCGATCTGCATGTACTGCAAGAATAAAATGAGGAAATGGTTTAGCATCAATACCTTGATTTTCAAAAACCTTGTATCGGTTTTCAGTAATAACAGTAGCTTGTGATAGGGTGTTTCAACCAGGGTTATAAAAAATCCTGAAAAAGGTTACAGCAAATCGCCCTTTACGAGAAAAACATTGAACATAGATTTGAACCTATTTCACATTAGGTATTTAGCGGGACTAGAAATGTTTGTGCTAAAATACCCCTTTTCATAGGCCGGTCTGTCAAATGAAAACCTACTCGAAAGCCTAATCAGAATTCCGATAAGGCATTCGCAGGTTTGGTTAGGAATTTAAAATTTAAAATCAAACATAAATATACAACACGAGCAAAGACGAAGCTATTTTCAAAACAAATACACCTTCAACGTAATGTTCCACTTTCACTTTGTCATATGAAAAGGAAACTATTAGAAACTAATATTAAAAGCTATCCATTACGAAAACAACCTCAAACTGAAACAGTCTATTTTTAGATGGAAGTTAATAAAGATTCGAGGGAAAGCACACCCCCTTTACTGAAATTGTTATGAACAAACGTGGTCCTATGATACTACTCAGTGAGATGAATGTGTCTGAGAATTCTGTCTGAAAATTCGAATTTTCGAGAATTCGAATTTTCGAGAAGACAATTAAAAGCAATGGTTGCAGGAACACTTCCAAGAAGACGTGAAGGGAAATGGCTCATACATAGTTGATACAAATGGCTATGAGCACAATTCCGAGGGACAAGAATAGGTCTGGTTTCCTTCACAGTAGCTATGTGGTTGCCCTCTGGTTTTGAAATCCGACAAAGTATAGAGTGATGATATATTTCAAGAAACCATCCAGAAGAAAGATATAGTGGACCATAGAAAGCCCCCACTGAGGGCCTATTCATATGGAGGCGAACCAGCCCACTTACCGGGCTTGAACTTTCTGCCGACATCTCACCTAATACCTAAATCCCATACAAAGTTGTTGTCTGTTCATATGCGCAGGCAGGCTGCCCACTAGACAAGATCTCACTGGAGAACTGGCAAGATCTCGGCAAGCGGGATAAAGATTTTCCCATATGAAAACTCCATCCCAGCTACTGAGGGTGATATAGCTCAATCATAAGACTGTGTTTACCTTGCATTAGCTGACAGGATGATTTATGAAGCGTGGGTGATTAGTCTATTTTAAAAAAGTTTGACACATAGGAAAATGATGTCCAATTTGGCAGCCATATCTGAGACTGTGGGTATGAAATAGTCTGCTACAGGTCTGACAGGGGTCTGACATGGCGCAAGTTAGTCATGGGATCCAAAATGGGAGTCTTTCACGTGTTGAAAACATGCAAATAGCTGAGCTCTGTTAAAAAATGATGGATAATTCTTTTTATGAGTACTGAAACTCTGATTCCCAGTTTCATCAAAGAGATGTGAACTGGGACAACGTTAAATTTGGAAATAGAAATATTTCAGTGTAGGATGCGAAATTTAGGTGCTTCCTATTTTTGGAGCGGCATCTTTAAAATCTATTTGAACAGAGAGGTTCTTAAGAGTATAACACACAGCCAATTTCAATCTTCAAGTTCGATAGCAAACAAAATTCCGGTTTATCATTCATTGTTGAAGAATAATAACAGCCTTTCTTCAATGATATAACTCAAAAGTTCATCTAAAATAGACTGTTACGGGCGCAAATATAAACCTCTGGGAATTCTCTCGCTTTATACAGCCCTGCTAGACTCGATTTAACAACTTGGAGATCCGAAAAAGGAAAGTTGAAATATTAACTGCTAAATTTTTCAACAGTTGTGTGTGGCCTCAAAGAAACAAGAATATGGTTCTATTACTCATGAGCTCCATGAAGCCCAATAAAAAGAGGTAATAATAATACCTGGTCACTGCTGTGATGAAAGGAATTGGACGATGCCAGTAAGGTACTTCTTCTCTCGACTGCCATCAGAAGTTTTTTCCACTCGTTCTCCAATTTTTGAATC
The DNA here is from genome assembly GCA_004194415.1 of Aurelia aurita. Taxonomy (NCBI): domain Eukaryota; kingdom Metazoa; phylum Cnidaria; class Scyphozoa; order Semaeostomeae; family Ulmaridae; genus Aurelia; species Aurelia aurita. The sequence continues at coordinate 1,211,670 of REGM01000054.1, read as the reverse complement.
AATGCATCAATAACTTCGAAATCATAAAATTCAACGTCTTTAAGCCTTTGTGCAACTTGACGGATTCGGTCGATATTTTCTTGTACTTCCTGATGACAAATAAAAGAAATATGATCAAATCGTAAATCGACTAAAATTCTCTCATTCGAACAAATTAACAGCTGTATCCACACATGCAAATTAAAGACATCTTTAAAAGTTAAAAAGATACTGAATTTCAAGACCGTCTAATGTAAATTAGTCCAAATTCGAAGAAGGCACTATTAAGACGCTGAAAAATTCAATTCGTCTGATCTGTGACAGTAATAAATTTAGGTCTAAAGAACGTTGAGTGATTTACGCCAAGCAGTTGCAAAAACTAAAGACGTCATTATTTCTAAGGTGGTTTTAACTCTTAAAGATGTCCTTATTGTGCAGCTAATATGTGGATAAACAAGTTACTTTATAAAGACAGAATGTCCTGGACGTCACTATGCAACTTACTTCTATACACCAGAATTACGACGTTGTCACTAATGAATTTCTTATGGCGAATATCATTACAATATATCAACTTGAGATAACGCTAGCAAACAAATGTTATAAGTATTTGATGTCCGAAACGTTCAATCTCTCGCAAAATGTGACAGTATCATAAACAAAGCTTTCACTGTGTTCCACAATTCCTGTGACAAATGACGCCACACAATCTGAGTCAACGTGTACCAATAGTATTTACGTTGATATTTCTTCCTGGTTATGACTTAACAGATACTAATTTAGTATGACGTTGTACGGTCACGACCTTGAAACATGTCCTGTCTTGACTGGCACTGTGGCTTATTTACAGCAACCAATGGAACAAAAACTAATTGTGTAATGGTCATTATAAGCACCAAGTCAGGCAAAAAGGTGAATCCAACAAGATAAATAATACAGAGGCTTTCAGACTGACGTTTGCCCTGTGGATGTACGCAGCAACGCCACGTTCTGAATTCATTCAAGGGTGGCTTACTGCCTCTGAACAACCTCCAACAACAACGAGGCCAAACAAAGGCTACTACGTAATGAAACACTGGATTTCCTGTAGATAAACTTAGCAATTTAAGATGCTCTGCTTCCTCTAGTTACTCTTGCTTCTGTAAGACTTTCAACACAGCTACTGCAACAAACAAAAACTGTGGCCTGCTTATGCAAAACTGAAACGATGTGAAACACCGAGGCTTTCTAGGACGTGTACTCTGCAATGCAACATGGTCTACAGTATCTTGTACTATTGCTTCTGTGCAACTTTCAATACCGCTGAGCTAGTGCAACAGCAAATTGCGACCTTCTCATCCTAAACTGATACGAAAAGGAAACACTCGCCAATTCTTCAAAAATCAATAGCCATGAAGCAACGCATCAAACTCTGTCTAAGCTACTCCATTTACTGATTTTACATCAATCGATACGTAAACACAGGTAGCCATGACCAAATGATCACGACAGTTTGGCAAATAACATAAACAAAGCACTCAATGGGGCTTTCCAGTAGTTGTACACAGCAATGCAATAAGCTCTACCTCCTTTCTTACTATTGCTTCTGTGTCGTTCAATAAAATTTAGCTATCCACAGGGGAAGAGCAAATCTCAANGCTTCTAAACTAGTTTTCCACTCTTCTATTAATCTTATTAAAGCATGCTGGGATGAGAAATGTTTTCTGTAGGCACATAAGAAATTGGAGAAGTTCCTGTTGAGAAATGGAGATAGCTGGAGCTCTATTGCCTTTTCAAAGACTTTAGAGAGAGCTGTTAGAACGCTAATTGGTCGATAATTCTCTTTGTTGAAAGGATCTTTCTTTTTGTACACAGGAGAAACAACTGCCATTTTCATCAAACTGGGAAATGTTCCTTGAAGGATGCATTTGTTTAAAATACAGTACAAACAGGAAAACCTAAACTGATCTGAAATGTTTCCTAAACTGATACGAAAAGGAAACACTCGCCAATTCTTCAAAAATCAATAGCCATGAAGCAACGCATCAAACTCTGTCTAAGCTACTCCATTTACTGATTTTACATCAATCGATACGTAAACACAGGTAGCCATGACCAAATGATCACGACAGTTTGGCAAATAACATAAACAAAGCACTCAATGGGGCTTTCCAGTAGTTGTACACAGCAATGCAATAAGCTCTACCTCCTTTCTTACTATTGCTTCTGTGTCGTTCAATAAAATTTAGCTATCCACAGGGGAAGAGCAAATCTCAAACAATACACCATGGTTTTCCTGTTTGTACTGCATGCTCTCGCTATACTGCTTCCATACAAACTTCAATACCATCTAATTAGTGCAAAAACCACCTCTCGCCGTCCTATCCTAAGCTAAAGTGTAAATGAAATACTGACTGGTGCTTCAGACGATTACTAGCTACAAGAGATGAATCACCTTCTGTCCTGATAAGCCAAATGATCAAGAGGGTCTGACAAGTAATATAGAAGTGACTGAAGCTCTCATATAGTTGTACACGGCAAGGCAGCAATCCAACAAGCTTAAAGCGAACTAGCAAGCTTACATCTAAATAAGATTTCGGCCTGTTACTTCACTCTCCAAAATGCAACTTTGAGACAATGACCGCAGAGCGATAAGGCATTGAAATAGCTCACATTCACTCTGATCCAGCAATATAAACAACGCAGCTTGTTTTAACAACACAGCGATTGAAGCTCTCCTGCAGTTGTAGGCAACAAAGCAGCAATGCAACACCATTCGAGCGGACTAGCAACGCTCACATCAAAATAGAACTTCGGCCTGCTTCTTTATTCTCCACAATAAACTTTGAAACAACGATATCAGAGAGATCAGGCATCAAAGTAGCTCTAATTCACTCTCATCCAGTAGTATCAACAATGCAATGATTCGAGGCTTTCCAGTAGATTTATGCGGCAATGATATAAGAGGACTAGCAACACTTACGTCAAACCGCACAGAGGCCTTCTTCTGTACTCTCCAAAATATGACTTTAAAACAGCGATATCAGAAAGATAAGGCATAAAAGTAACTCAATCCTTCGCGGTGACATTGAGTAAGGCATGTGCCAAAACCGCTTAATTATTCAGAAGCACGTGCGGTAGTCTTTGACCACCTTTTCCGCGACATTTTCAACTGACTCCCACAAACTTGTATCAAAATAACGTTTAATTCATTCTTTCTCACATTAAAATAAGAAAAGGCACAAAGATAAGGACTGGAGAGAAAAAAGTGGGTATTAGATAAGGGGAAAATAAACAAAAGCCCCTTATTAACAGATGAAAAGAGTAGCAGGTCGCATTTTGGTTCTGTACATGTGTTTAGAAGATCACGATAAGATAAAACCTATAAATAATCGTTGTCATTGCGAAGGAAAACATGTCATCGCAGCGGCAGATTTCCTGGTACCGTGAAAAGATTTTTTGGTGGAAAGTAAACAAGTTTACATCGAGATAGTATTGAGTTTGAGAAAGGGGCGGGGAAGAGTTAATTCTATGATATCTGAGCTAGGTTTTAATGGAAGGAAGGGACGCAAACAGTTCGAATTTTGTAGTGAAGTTTACAAGTTCACATCGCAATAGTAGAGAGTTTGAGAAAGGGGCGGGGAAGGGTTAATTCTATTATATCTGAGCTAGGTTTTATTGGAAGGGATGCAAACATTTCGAATTCTCTGATATTATCCACTTTCAATCAAGAGTACATCGAAAGCAAAACAAGCAACACGATGCAGTTGAGGTCACGTGATATTTACGTCAAACTGATAGTAACTGCCAGGGAAGTAAACTTCGTGGAGAATTGTTTATGCTTCCATAATCTTCCTCTTCCTTTTAACAGCAATTGAAATACTACATTAACTTGAGCGATTTTTTGCCTCTTGACAGTTTGAGTTAAGTTAATGAGGTTTCTTGTTCTGTCTTTCGCCTCTTTCGGTACATACAGCGCTCCAAATGTCTGTATTTCTGCATTGAAAGGACTTCTATGTTATGGCAAAATGAACCTAATTCATTGCTACTTTTTACAGTAGTGTTTTCATTGCTGCGAAGCAGCATAGTATTCTTGGTCAATGACTTTTCGCAATCGATTCTGTTTGTATGTTTGTTTGTTTTCAACAATTTTTTCCAGGCCTAGTTGTGGCTGTCAAATGATATCACTGCGGTCTCCTTAGCGGTATTAGCGCATGCGTACTATACGTTTTCATGGTCAACAATCTTTGCAATTTTTACTTATGATGTTCATCCTAGTTATCGCCACTACTACCTTAACTATTACCCAGGTAGAAGTAGTGACAACTGGGATGAAAGTCTAAACGATGATCGTACGATTATGGCATGAGGTCGGAGGGGGGTCGGAGTAAGTTGCTCAGCAATGGGACCAAATAGGGTACTTTCAGTTGCCAAATAGAAGGGGTGGGCGAGCCTATGCGATTAATATGGTTCCATTGCTCAATAGCTTACGAATAACAGCAATATGGTCTTACTAATTGGGGGATGGGAAACTATTTCAAAACTTACTAAGCGGGGGATCTTAATTTGTGGTGGGGTAGATATTTCAAGATGAAAGTATTATTTTAGANAGCTTTTCATCGATTTTCCATCATCATGCTCTTTCTAGTATAACTAACTAGAATGCACGAGACAATTATTGGCAGCAAAATCAGCGAAGATAAGAGCATAGAGCTAAGTACGCTACTGAGTGCTTTCAGCAACCAATCAAATTTTGACTTTATAAATTTCAGGTAAATTTATAAGCAGATACAAAATTCCAACAGGAGGAGAATACTGGAATACGATATTCAAAATTATGATCAAATTACCGCTTACCAGAGCAACACATCTGAGCCAAAGCTTTCTTGTCACGATCCGCCCAAAACTGGGTGACGTCTTACCAAACGGCCGTCTAACTGAATTGATGATCATGCCAGCAAAACGAAACAAAGCTCATGTAAAGAACAACTTATTTACAATTGCTTTCGAAACACAATGGATTTTCGGATTCCAGAGGAATGACAGCAACTGTGCATTCGAATAATAACTTGCTAAAACCATGAGATAAAGGTTCCTTATGCCTCAAATCCCATTGATCTAGTTTAAAGGAAGATTTTGTCTTTTCTATCCATAGTGAAAACGGAATACATTGCATGCCCAGAAATAAGGAGAAAGCAAGGAGTGCCTCAGAGTTGCTTACCATTTAAAGTAGCTTCTACGAACTGAAATGCGATATGATAACATTATCTTAGGTACGAATTTGGAAGGCTTTGAGTAGTAACGAATTGTGTGCACAGAACTAAACTACAATCTTGGTCAAAATACTTGGGACAAATCACAAAATTGCACTACTTCGGCCTTTGATTCCGTTCCCCCCGCTCCCTCCCATTTCAATGTTGCTTGAATCAAACGCCATTCGACCTAGCCAACATTGAATTAGTGGAGGGGGGACCACAAGGTCCGAAAAGTTCGATTTCTTCTCGATATTTTGGGAAACATCGTGACAACACTGAAATTTGCCTTTGTCCCAGCTTTTTTTGGCCAAGATTGTAGGTAAAGCGAATTGGAGCGCTCTTTCGAGCCAAAAGACACTCGTATTGACATCTTTTCGTGTACTGCATTCATGGATATCATACCGGTATCGTACAGAGAAAAAACCGGTCAACAAGAGATCAACCGATGGCTTTAAGCCTAGTTTCCCATCGTCGTTACCCATATCACTAAATTAATCGTACCGGTATCGGAAAATTAAGGTAAACAACAATATAGATCAATCTTGTCCCCACATCACATAATTGTTACTATCGAAATTCTTTCAACTTGTTGGTCATTTTCCAGTGACCAGAACGGTTCAAGGGACGGAGAAAAGTCCACGAGGTTACTAGAGTCGCTAGCTATTGAGCGGAGTCGTTAAGGTCGTTCATCCTAGTTTGCGACGATTCCTGCGACCAATCGATTACATGGGCATTAGGCCTTACTTCCCACAGATGTGACCTTACAACTCTTTTACCACACATTAACGTTGAAGTCAAGCTATTTTAAACAATGGTATTATGACATGCGCAGTCCGTCCATGTTATTTGGTACACTATCACCATGGCTACAAGCTACAACAGTTGCTCTTAATACTTGAAACAGGCAAATAACAGTTAACGGTAACTGTTCCAATAAGATAAACAAAGTCTAGATTTAAACCGTCGAATTATATAACTTTGTAAGTTTTAATCTAGTGTTCTTGTTATAATCAATTTTTAATAAACGAAGCTGCTTGTTTTAATCTAGGGACAATCATGGGTGGCTTCCATAGTCCTGAAGCTGTTAGTCTGAAAATTTTAACTAGGAAGAACCAGACAAAGAGCCTTCTCGGTTACGTTACTGTAAACGAGGCTACATGAAGACAAAGCAAGGAAAAGTATCGCCAAGGTCTCGCACATAAGGGCGTACATGAAAATAATTTGATTCGAGATGACATGTCTACAAGAAAAAAGTAACATGCCGCCTTTATGAGACAAGATACTGTTAAAAAGAGCTGAATTACTCACAGTGCCATTTTCGTTGCAAACTTCTGCCCATAATCGCATGAGAGGAGTAAAGATAGAGCCTAAACTCTCCCGTTGTAAGCATCAAGAAACCAAAAGATAGGAAACAAGCACAGATCCTCGCTTGCCTTATAAAACATATTCGCGAACCTATCACTTTCGCTACTTCGGTTTAAATATCAACAAAANGCAAGGAAAAGTATCGCCAAGGTCTCGCACATAAGGGCGTACATGAAAATAATTTGATTCGAGATGACATGTCTACAAGAAAAAAGTAACATGCCGCCTTTATGAGACAAGATACTGTTAAAAAGAGCTGAATTACTCACAGTGCCATTTTCGTTGCAAACTTCTGCCCATAATCGCATGAGAGGAGTAAAGATAGAGCCTAAACTCTCCCGTTGTAAGCATCAAGAAACCAAAAGATAGGAAACAAGCACAGATCCTCGCTTGCCTTATAAAACATATTCGCGAACCTATCACTTTCGCTACTTCGGTTTAAATATCAACAAAACAAATCGAAACAACTGAATTACATAAGATGAAACAACCGAAAAGCAATTGAAACGAAAAATGCATACAACTAAACTGTCAATTTAGAAAAATACTTGTTGAAAAACGTTGCCTTCTTCGCCTTTAATGAGCACCAAAGATAATTACTATAACCAAGCTGTCTCTATTTACACTTTTTATTTTCTATCCAAGCAGCTCATTTTGCGGAACGGTGTTTCTGTTTTGGCTTTCTCTTTTCACTCATGTTTTGACGAAACATTTGTCTTTTTCTCCTTGCGCGCCAATCATTCCAACCCTACGTCTCAAAAAGATTATCCCCATAAACACTGCCAGATCTTTAGCAATCCATTTACAGAATGAATACGACGGTTCCAGCCAATCCACTTAGGCCCCTGTGCAACAGACCGCCATTTCAGACATTCACCTGATTTACTCCAAATTAAAGTTAGCCATGTTGTACAAGTCCCACCTCACAAAGTTAACTTTCAGGCGATCCTTATTCATTCCCTGGTCTAACGTTTAACTATTAATCTCTGCAGATAACGGCTTCAGGAACAGGGCTGCTTTTCAAGCTTTAGAACATTAATTTGTCCCAGGACAGCAAGCACGACAACCTGACAAACTCTAAAGTCTAAACCTCCTACCGCTATTTATAACCTAACAAGAAGATGTGATAGTCTGTACGAGCCATAAATGACAAATTTCACAAAATCAATAGGCCCATGCGAATAGATAATTTGTAAATTACACTTATTTGTATCAGAATTCGTACGAGTAACACTTACATTTCATTTCCTTCTCTTTATATCCCGCTTGAAAATTTTGGTACGCTGGATTAAGAATATGGCTTCCAGCACATGGTTTCGATATTAAAGGAGATTCACAAGTTACTGCACAACGTTACAATTTTCACAAAAGATTTGATTACTTACAAATTTCCGTTAGCTGCGAAGATCCATCATCAGTAACAAGCACAAACATGTATCTGGTCTAAAACCTATTTTTAAAACAGCATCTTGTGAATGCTCCCTTCATAGCCAATGAACAAGAAATAAGAGACAAGAGGCTACCTATGAATTGGTATCCTCGGTTGTGCTCGTCTAAGCTGGCTGGCTTGACAACATTCGCCAAACAAACACGGGGGCTTCTCCCATAGTAAAGGAGCATGTGACATGCAACCCACATGACTTTACTTGAAGGGGCTGGTAGTCTAGCCAACGGTATATTATTCGCCATTGTTGAGCTAGTAGGCAAGGATATCGACTTTAGCATTTTCTGAAAAAGGGTCTTAACAGTTATGTTGAACATTTGAAACACTTACTTAGAAGCATGAAAACAAATTTTTTAAATCAATCTACAGGGTAATCTAGCTAGCAATAACATTAAGAAGTTATTGTAGGGCAACGGCTTTTTTCTGAGAAACTAGTCCAGCCTACAGGGCTATTTTGGAAAGGCTGGCGGACATCCCTACTCGAGACTTGTCAGAAGAGAAAGAATTCCACATGAAAAGAAAGACGTCGATATTACTCAAGCGGAACATTCGTCGACAGCATTCAAAAACTAGCAGACATGCATAAATTATTGTACATATTATTTTTTGCTATTAAAACTTTGAACTGTGACAAAACCGCAACGAATCGACGAGCAGTGAAACAAACTGCCATTTCTTATTTCATTTTCAATCCCTACTTATTTTCACACGATTTAAAAGACTGCAACTATAAAACACGGCCAATGTTTCTTTTCTGTAACGACCTTCAATCAAGCAAGCTCCTTTTATCTTAGATTGAAATGTAGCTACGAATAAACACATTTGTATACCTGTTCTATTTTTTAACAATTAATAGCAAACAGCAGTAACTGCTTTGTAGATTGATACACTTCTAGTTCTTTAAGAATTTAAATTCAAAGGTAATTATTCTCGTACTGAACCATCTCTCGCATCGGTTTTTTTCCTTTCACTATCTGCCATGACTCAGCAAAATTCAAAATAGTAAATTTAACCCGCATTAGCAATTCCAACATTTCAAAATTTTGGTACAATCTCTGCGAAAACTGCCAAAAAATAAATACTTCTCTTTACTCTAAGACCACCTCCATTTTGAAATGTAGATTCAAGGTGGGTTTTTAAAGGCGGGTAAATTGTTCTGCGACAAAAAGATGTACGAGCCAAGCACCACTTTTGCGGAATATTGAAGACATGCAGTTGTATTCAAAATCTTTGAAGTTCACGATGACGTAATCAACAGCTTGCATCCCTCCGGACATAACGGCAGGCATCAACATCTGCGGTCTTGTATTCGAACCAATATAAGTCCGGTTCATGAACCTCAAGCTATTCCTAGATATATGCGGATACACCGCAAAACGTTCTGTAATGAATACCACCTTGTCTTCAATACTGTTACAATCTGAGTAATGATATCGAAAGCACGCAATCGTAGTAGACGCATAGTACCCAACTAACATATTCCAAAAGATCCTCAGCCTCAATTCAAATCCAATATCCTACTTCGAGGTTCTCCCTTTAATCGCCCGAATAAAAAAGTAAGAAAAAGACTTATCCAGATAATTTTATGAGCGAAATCGTTATAACTTTTTGAAACTTGGTATATACCGGTAGGTTCTGCATCAGTGCTTAGTCCAAAGGCTGAGCTAGCTATTAGGACCTAACTTGGCCAATCTGAGCTTGATTACAATTCGAGAAACAGGCTTCAAAGATATGTCAAACATAATCTCAACTCCTCGATGACAATAAGAAAAACGCCATATTTTCCAAGTCCAGGTTTTGGAACGTATAACAAGGGGATAGCTTGGAAATGCTTGTGACTGGAGACAATTTGGCCTACACCAACTTCAAAACAAAAGCCAATACGTGTCTGTCTAGCAACTAAAGGAGAACACAGTATCAACTCATCTTCACACAATGAATCTACTTAACTGAAACCCTAGGCAATACAACGTTGTCCTGTGTGTTTACTACTGTCTGTCTCGCAATTACTCAGCAGGGAAAACAAGGAAAGGTAATATATGAAAATTGCAAAACTTGCAATACAGATGAAATAAGAACCTACGTAGATTTCAGCCACCAAAACACCCACAGAACCAGCCGCATCAGCATTAGCAGTCCCTTATTTTCAAATCTTCTTTTGTTATTTTCTGCTGAGACGAAGACTTGGCAAAACAACAAACAACGATTCTAATAACGAAATTCGTGCTATGGAATGGGTCATATGCTGCAACCAAATATGAATGCATGCTTAAACGGAAATTCAAAAACCAAATTGTTTCAAAGCCAAATCGGGCCAAAGAAGGTCAGAAAAATATTCCGAAATAAAACGTCTAACGGGATCATAATGCAACCTCCATCTATCAACTTCAGACTCAGACTAGATCTTTTTAGAAATGAGTGTATGGCTTTGTCTATGTCTGATTTTCCTAAACGTACGGTGTGTTTGATTGGTACAAATTCTCAAAATGGTAGACTTCGTAGAATTGGAATTCGTGTTTGATTCATCCTAAAATTCCGAAGACAGTAGGCGTGGTAGGTTTGGAAGGCCTTCTGAACCTTCTTTTCTAAACGGCAGAAGGCATAGCAGACTTTGGAGGGATTCTTATTTTGCTATGGTGAATCCAAAACCTATCTAAGATAAAAGCATTATAAGCCCAATGAAGGAACGTGGCAAACGATTGGTAAATAACTCCTTAGAAATTGTAAATCCTTTTGTTTCTCTTGTTGCAACCCTTTTGTTGCAATTATAATCCGTAAATCCTCTTTTTGGAAATCCTGTTGCTTTCCTGCTGAATCCCTGAAATCCTCTAGAGATGTTTGTTCTTCTAGAAATATCGTACGCTTTTTAGGGAGTGATATACTCGGTGATATACTCCTCGATTGCCTCTAACGTTATGCTTTANATCCATTTCTTAACATGGTGATTTTGTTTCATTTGCTCTCGTATTCCTTCTGCATTTAATGCATAGTCTTCTTGAAGTAAACGCCTTCTGATTTCATCAAGTTTAGTTGACAAGGCCATAGATTCAAACAGGAATTTTTCAAACGCCTGGAAAGAAATTAAAAAATTATTTATAACTGTAAAAATCGGTAGTAACAAACAAGGGTGAATTGTCTTAGAGAAAATATTCTGGTTAAAAAAAAACGAAAGCGATTTGACAGGCACAAAAACTGAAATCCACACATTCTGTGCAGCCGACCATATGGTTTTGTTCTCTTTGTGTTTATTTTTATTTAACAGAGTGCAATCAGAGGTGTGAAATGAATTCACGAAAACCGTGAAATCTATTCACGAAAATCTATTCACGAAAACCGCGAAATCTATTCACGAAAATCTATTCACGAAAATCTATTCACGAAAACCGCGAAATCTATTCACGAGAACCCCGAATCACTTTGTCATATCGGAAACCTGTATCTTCTGTTTTATAAAATCATCCCTTGCTATAGAAATAGTTGAAAACTTCTACCGTTTGTGCCAAAAAATAGAGACAAAATAAGTGTTTGCAAGGAGTACCAAAAGGGAGTTAAAACTCCACCTGTTTCACCAAAACCCTTGACGTCATTTATGACTTATTCGGTCAGCACTTTAATTAATTCTATTTCGAATGTTTTCAAATTTGGATTCCTTATTTCGTTATATCTAACTACTATTTCCAAAACATAATTGTGTGGTTTGTACGGTGGCTATATTGGAATCCATCATAACAAGTTGAAAAGTAAGGGTTTGGTGACACTGCTTTTAATTTTATTTAAAGCAATTAGTTCTCTGATCGGTCTTAGCTACCAAAAATTAACTACCTCTTCTGCTAAAAAGATAACTTTGCAGATCAGAAGGGTAGAGAAAAGAAGTTCTCAAAGCCTGACTTGATAGGATACACAATTTCAAGCATGATGCAGTAGAAATGTTTATTAGATAATTTATTATATCATTATTTGGTCTTCACAGTACTTCGGGGTACCTATGGCATATCTGAAGTACTTCGGGGTACCTATGGCATATCTGAAGTACTTCGGGGTACCTATGGCATATCTGAAGTACTTCGGGGTTACCTATGGCACTGTCTTTTAAGATAACTTGTAACAGCAACTGCTGGATCAACTGACATCATACATGGAGTATCTATCCTTATTAAGGCTGAGAACTGACAAGGGAGAAAACTTTCTGAAATTCCCCACAACTATACAGCAAAAAGCCCGTTATTTTCAGGGTATTTTAGTGTATCGACTACTCGAAGCGCCCGCAAGGAGCCCATCACCGAATCCGACAAGACCACCCGGGTACCTTCTCCGAGGAGAAAAACGTGAAGAAATTTTTAGGGTGAGTTGTAGTACTTCCCCAGGTCCCGAACTAGGACCCGAACCCACAACCTTATGCACAGAAGGTGAGCATGCTAACCACTACTAGTCTAATCTACCACCCAAGCACTAGGTCGCTTGCGCTATTGCCTTGCCAGAGCAGCAGTAACAGAACAGCAAATAGAAAGCGCAACAAGTGGAACATTAGCCTGCGCGCAGCCTCTCTTTGGCGGGGGAGTGTTGAGGCTGCGCGCAGGCTAGTGAAACATCGAATGACATTGTACACAAAGTGGCATGTGTTTATTACGGCCTGATAAATGACAGGGGGTGGTGATTCTTCTTCTCCATTATCACCCCAACCACAGAGTAAACCTCTAACATTTCCAGATAGTGTGCGCTATTGCCTTTTTGAGACTAGCAGTAAGAGTCCAGAAAAAGTTACGGCTCCACGNGCCTGCGCGCAGCCTCTCTTTGGCGGGGGAGTGTTGAGGCTGCGCGCAGGCTAGTGAAACATCGAATGACATTGTACACAAAGTGGCATGTGTTTATTACGGCCTGATAAATGACAGGGGGTGGTGATTCTTCTTCTCCATTATCACCCCAACCACAGAGTAAACCTCTAACATTTCCAGATAGTGTGCGCTATTGCCTTTTTGAGACTAGCAGTAAGAGTCCAGAAAAAGTTACGGCTCCACGGCTGTGAGTAGTTTGCTTGTTAATGTCATTTTTGAGGAAGGTTTAGTAACTTTTACAAGGAATCTAGGAAAAGTTTGGGTTATTTTGGCAACTGCAACTGGTTTATAAATTTTGGGGTAATAAACACGCGATGAGTTCGAAAAATGTCGCTTTTTTCTACTTGATAAAATGTGGAAGGTTTAGCTAACGAAAATGGCATCCGGAGGAAGGTTTAACCATTTTCTGGACTCTGCAGTAGCAGTAGCATCACTGGGAGAACACGGAAAGTACTGGATCAACCGATATCATACATAAAATAGCATGTGTTTATTACGGCCTGAGAAATGACAGGTGATTGAAGTTCAGGCTGCTCTTCTATTAACTTATTCATACAAAGGTAAGAGGATTGCGGTACATTCCATTGAATCGAATTATAAAGAAAACAGTTCAGCTAGTTTCAATCTTCAATTTCCCAGAGTTGTTACAAAATTAAGTAACCCAAACTTGCATCATTGCGGCAGGTTTTAAAGCAGTCCCGCTAGATTTTCTCGTGAGGCCTACATTTGCTGGTAGATTTAACAGTTGGTGTTTTTCTCAATTCATTTCTATGTCTGTGTGTCTAACATTCTATTCAATTTGTTAGCCTCTGTCTAAAAGGACAGCTCTGTTCTCAAAACATAGTCAGCAACTTCACGATAAAATCTATAAATATAACGTAAGAATTGCAGTTCAAGCCAAGGTCTGGGTTTTCCGCCTGCCTGATCTGAAACAAGCCAAACTCGAAACTACAAACCAACGCAACAAAATAGCCACAGGTCAAATCCCAACTCTCAGCCAATCATGTCTGCAGTTAGTATTCCCAGTTTATCAAATCCAAGTCCAAGCAAATAGAATCTCATTCCAGTAGTAAGATTTCAAGGAATCCAAGTTCCCATTTACTCCTTCAGGACTGTTTACAAGAGCTATTTAGAATCCGGGGTTCGATTCCACCCACAAGGATCAATTAATGAATTAATGAATGAATGAATGAGTGAGTGAGTGAATACATACATTTCGAAATTTGTCACATTTCTACAAAAGGTGGCAAATATCGGTAATTCCTATGCAATAACAACCCAGACATAAGAACCACAACTTTTAAGAACTTTTAGGCTAAAATTTTCTGAAAAAATTTCTGAACTTTGTAAACATTGCACTAACTGGAAAGAAAGATGTTTCAAAGTGCTTGATGCACAAAGCATGCCATTTACATGGATTTTAAATAGTACATGCCCCCTCAATTGAACAATTTAAAAATGTTATAACCCAGAATTGAGAGCATTTGCTAGGCTAAGCTCAAAAAGTGGTGGCTCCTGCTTGCAGGTTTTTGCTGGATATGGCCTAAAATTAGGCGGTAAAGTCGATCAAGAGGTATAACATGGTTTTTCAAGTGCCGCACTTGTGATATTGCACAATAAGCTTGATCACTTAAAATGAGAATCTGATAATGAGCACTTGATCACATCTCTTTTTAAAAGCCTGCATTAGCATCACGCGTATTCGAGATCAGCTGCAACCAATTCAAAATACAACCACTTTCGAAAAGCTTTCACGCGTTTTCTTTATTCAGAAAGCCAAGAAATCAGGCAACGTGAAGAAGCTTGATACATTCTGATAACTTCACAAATATATTATCTCCGCTTCTCAGAAAGATTTCGATTAGTTTTTCAATCTTTGGGGCTACTTCTTCGAGCAACTTCTGCAGAAGCCATTACAGAAAGTATGCAAGGGATCGTTCAATTATTTATGATCTTCCTGTGGTTTTCCCGGTTACCCAACCTTTACTATAGATGGAATTACCTTTATCAAATATTTCAACAAGCTGAAAATGCCAAATGGACAGAGATAACAAAAGAGAAAACTGAAAATGATACCAATCACAAAAGTATCCTCTCTGGTTATGCCACTTAAGTAAAAATGCGTCTTTTGATAAAAATGTCTACTTCCTTCAAGACCTTATAGAATACATCGGCAACGAAACTGAACCCGAATCACATCATCCACATAGAAACTAATTCAAAATAGTCACTGCAGCTCTCATTATCAAATAAGCTAACGGAGGGACCGTCTTGGGAATGAATGGAATGTACATCAACAATAGTGTCGCAAACAAAGATTCCTGGAGAACCACTGTACACAGTTTAGGAGATATGAACGTTAGAAGACTCAATTTGGAATGTTTCACATAAAATGCTTTTGTTGAGTTGGAATTTTTCCCCTGCTGAATTTTCTCAGCTTTGAGTGTAAATCTCGCTTAATGGCAAGTACAACTTAACTTTCATTGTGCAACATTCACAAGTTTTTCTAAATTTCATCCCTAGGTTTGACACAAAGCCGTTAGTCAGCGCCTCACTTGCACCTCCCTGAGATCTGTCTCCAGTCCCACAATCTTCGACATCAGGGTTGAGAATCTTTTGAAAAATCAAAATATTTGCTTATTTGTGTTTGTTTATCAATATTGTTGTTTGTTTGTCAATGTTGTCTGTTGTGATTTCCTAAAATNACTGCAGCTCTCATTATCAAATAAGCTAATGGAGGGACCGTCTTGGGAATGAATGGAATGTACATCAATAATAGTGTCGCAAACAAAGATTCCTGGAGAACCACTGTACACAGTTTAGGAGATATGAACGTTAGAACACTCAATTTGGAATGTTTCACATAAAATGCTTTTGTCGAGTTGGGATTTTTCCCCTGCTGAATTTTCTCAGCTTTGAGTGTAAATCTCGCTTAATGGCAAGTACAACTTAACTTTCATTGTGTAACATTCACAAGTTTTTCTAAATTTCATCCCTAGGTTTGACACAAAGCCGTTCGTCAGCGCCTCACTTGCACCTCCATGAGATCTGTCTCCAGTCCCACAATCTTCGACATCAGGGTTGAGAATCTTTTGAAAAATCAAAATATTTGCTTATTTGTGTTTGTTTATCAATATTGTTGTTTGTTTGTCAATGTTGTCTGTTGTGATTTCCTAAAATCACATACTGTACCTACCCCGATTGCTGATCATAAAAACCCAACAATAAACTGAGGAGGGGGAGTTTGTTTTACCATTTTCCTCCAAGGATGGTAGAGGAGGGGGATTATATTACCCTTTTGCCTGAAGGATGGTAGTTCAGTCCAAAATTAACAAAGACACGAACTTTTTCTCAAGACTTTATGTCGACGATTATCTGAGGGGCAGAAAATAGGGTCCGGGTTTTCGATAACAAAATTTACCAAACCAAACACTGGAATGTCCTATCAAAGTGTAGATCACTTGCTCTAACGATCTGATTTATTATCAGCTCTAGGCGACTTCAACCACAAAATTTTTGACGCAATGAAATCTAATATCTTATTGAAGTCGCCTACCAAAACACTAAAACCAAATCGATGTGCTGTAACCCTTGTGGCTTGAAGACAATAACAAATCATCCTTAAAGAGGAAAACAGAGATAGGCCCTTTTCATTCAATGATATTTGTGGAATTTTGTTAGTTGAAGTACTGGCTGAGATTCAATTTCGTGGTTCCTTATCAGAATAATTGTAAACACTATGATATAAATCATAAGTAATAAACGTCCAAATATATCATAAACTGAAATAAATAACACGATCAGTTCAATATGAGATATAGGTTTCCAAGCATCTGGTTTTATAAAACGGAAAATCAACTGAAAAATCAAGAAAGTTTACGAGGCAGTTTGATCTCTGAGCACACTGAACGGTGAAGAGATCTTATCACATAATCGAGCTGAAAACACTATTCGAACATAACTCACATCTGAGAACCCATTTTGATTAACTTGGCAGGTTGATACTGCCTCGAACTCCCCAGAATTTGCATCTATCGATCCATCCTTGTCTTGTATAACTCCTGTTTCCATTTCAGCATATAATAAAGTATAAATGCGATGTGTTCTTCAAGACATGGCTAGGCTCTGAATACCAGCACAGCCAAACAGACACTGACGAGCAGCAGCAAAATTATACGCAGATGTTCTTTCTATAGAAATAGTTTATCACCGCGACCAAATACTCAAATCCAACAACGCTTTAATTCAACATTCTTCAAGCTACATTAGCAATCTTTGTCAGATCTCAAGCGCATCAAAAACTCGCTGTTTTCATCGTGGATTTTGCGAGCAACAGCCAATAACCATAACAGCACGATCTTGCTAGAAAGTACCACATAACCAAGGAGTTTATATTCAAAATACAATTTGCCTCGCTTAGTTCTTGAGAGTTCTTGAGAGGCAGAGATAAGTACTACAGCATTTCCTAAATTCCATTTAACTTCGAACAATGAAGATCAGTCAGAACAGCAACCCACCAGATGTGAATAGACGTTAGCACAATAGACAAAGAAAACCCATACCAAGGCTCTTTCTGTCGGTCGAAATAAGCTGTTTTTATGCTGTACGAACAATGATCAAAATCGCCAGATCTTTTTATTCTCTCGCACAATACGGGTCAACAATAATCTAACCTGCTAAGATCACAGAAAATATGTTCTAAAATCTCGAGCAATACATATTGTCTATGAATATTTGTACAGGAAATTACGATTCTGTGGTAATTTATTTATTTGGTGAAACACACACTAGGGGTTTGCTATTAAACAATAAAAATCTCAGTTTAGTCAATTCATTCTGAAAATATTCGCTAATGTTGTTAATTGGTTTAAATAACAAAGGTGTCTGTTAATTTTGTTTTCCAGCAAAATAAAGATGGAAAGACTCTATGTGAGTGTTAAATCTTCTGCACACAGTAAAACATTTTAATTTTGAGAAAATCCTTTCAAAAAAGGTTTTGATAAAATCCAAAAGGGCCAATTTTTGT
>REGM01000054.1:1142500-1188217 GCA_004194415.1 Aurelia aurita | reverse complement strand
TCTCATCTCATTGAATTGCTGTTGTTGTTGTCGCTGTAGTTCTAGCGTTATCGGTTCAGTCAAAGAGCGAAACTACGACATGTATTGAGTCTAGCTATCTAATTCCCAAAGGCGAATGAGCAAACATTATTTGGCAAACTTAATACAATAGAAGATTGCACTAAAGATGGCTTCAGGGAATTTTTTACCATGATCCTTTGCGTCACAGCGTAAATCGACCAATAAAATCAATCGAGATTCTTTGAGACAGAAAGAATCGTGGTAAAACTACCTTCATACCATCTTTAGCGCAATCTTCCATTGATGGGCTGCATCGGGTATGGGGTTGAGGGTAGCCTGCGTCACAGCCCATACCATAACGAGGGGGAGTTATGGTCTGTTGTGTGATGGACTCACTTTTCATGTCCCAGTTTCACAGAGATCTTGTGAAATCTGATATTCAAATAATGATGTTGGCTTGTATAGCTCTTTGTTTGTTTAATTTATGCTGAAGTCATTGGGACAACAAAAGTGAGTCCATCACACAGACCATAACTCCCTCTGGTTATGGTCTGTGACGCAGGCTAGGTTGAGGGTAGTTTTAGCTCGCTGTCAATTCGAAAAATCTACCCACACTAAATTAATAGTCGCCGTCGAAGATATACCCATCACAAAAGACCTTTGATTGCCATCATATATCAAATAACGGTGCAATGAAAGCATGATGATGGGGTATGAAACTACGTCAATCTAAATAATTTAACAGTTGAAAGATAACTTGAAATAGATATCATTCATTCTGTCTGCTTCAAAGACGAGAAAATTTGAAGATAACATCAAGCAAGTCTCTTCTTTGCTGATCTAAATGATCCAAGAGCAAACCATAGCTAACTAAGATTTCCATATCCAGACTTAAACTCTGTAATTTCAGGGTTAACGAGTCACGAGGTGTGGTCACATCGACAGAAAGAGCCTGGAAATTGCTTCGATAAGTTAAGCTTCTCGGTGTTCATAAAAACTACCTTCAGATGCTAGGTAGGAACAAAAACAACCACAACAGCATCTTTTGAAATGAAAAACAATCCACTTCCCACTAACAGATGTTGGCAGACTATACCAGGCAAAATAAAACATGAAACTAGCATTCAAAATTTCCATATAATCTGTCTGCAAGGAAAAGGATGCGGCTGTATACTATCCATAATATTTACGCTAAAAAACGAATTGCCAAGACAAGATCTTGGATTATGAGTCTAAACTTCTCTTCTCTCCCCTGAAAAGTTCATTTCAAAACATTATTTACAATAACAACTGGTAGGCTTTGAATAGCTTGTGGAAATGCTTCAAGTATTACGTCTAAATCAAGCTTTGCTCTTTTAGATATAGCAAATTACCCTATTTGAATAAATTTATAATGGCTACGTGTATCAACGAAAAAGTACTTCAGACTTGCCCCAATTTAATAGATAAAACAAGTCGATTTGCTTCTCTGCTCTCTGAAGGGAAATAGAAAGGAGCTCAGCTCTCAGAATTACACTCAAGAGTGAGGCCTATGGAACGAAAATGGGATCTTGCCGCGTCTACAAACGAGGGAGTTAAAATTTATATATAAGACCTGCTCTGGAACATCCAATTTTGCTATTTTAGAAGAAAATTCATTCCTTAACATGTTTGTTTTGAATCAGTTGATTAATCATATCATATGAGTTTCTGATGTAAAGATTTCATTTTTCCCAGTTAAGGAATTTGATTAAACTGTTTAGGGTCTATCTCAACATCAATCGGGTGGGATTTGAAAAAAGCAAAAATGCTCATTCAAGACTTTCCCAATTGCTGAATTACAGATAAAACCCACCAAAAACATCCTGTCAATTAAGAACCAACAGTCTAAATTTCGCAATACATTTTTCTGATAAATAATTTTTGAAAGGCACTTTCAAGTTTAAATGTAAGAGAATATTTCTGAGCGACCTCACTGTACCTTCAAACCTCTACAACATATATCAATATCCATGCTGGTGACTACTCACCTCATATACAGTGAAAAACAAACAACGACTGGGACGAAAACCTTTCGAGAAATAGCAAGTGTTGCTAAGAAAGAGAACAGTCTTTACCAACACATTCCTATGTGATATTTCAGTCTACCTTAAAACCTTAAAACCTTAAAAACACATATCAATATCCATACTTCGTCATTCCTGACCTCAGATACTGCGAGAAAATAATCAAAAACAGCGCAACTGGGAAAGCAAGCCTAGCGCGGAATAAAAATTCTTGCTTAGCTTGAGAGACAAGAGCATGCTTTGTGAACTATCTCATGTGATGTTTGTGCCCGACCCCACTGTCTACCTTAAAATCTTAAAGACACATATCAATGTCAATGCTTTGTTACTATTAACCACAAATATGGTGAACAAATAATCAAAACAGCGCAACAGGGAAATCAAACATGGCAAAAAATAACGAGTCTTGTTTAGACTGAAAAAATTATGAGAGTCGTCGAGGTAAAGCCACTCAGATTTCCCTTGTGTTACTATTGTGGCATACAATCATTAGGTAGTATTCTCAACAATTCATGTAGAAAAACAAAGCACTTGTTTATTAACTTTCGTGCCTTAAGATTCCAGCTACAAAGGTTGCAACGCTGAAAGATTAGCTGATAAAATAAAGAGCACGTCCCATCCAGCATCCAAAAATATACTTCGCAAGGAGAACAGCTTCCTCGAGCTTGCAAAACAACAGTAACTCAAAACAATGAGATCAACATTTACTTCCAGCCCCAACATGTACCAAAGCTAACGATAACGACAGCATTCATATAATTGGCAATAGAAGGTCATTCTTCGACTTAATTGTCTCACATGATGCCAAAAGCCAGTCAGCCTGTGTTGACGGCTTGGGCTGGAAAAACACGCCTGGACGCTTCACACAAGATACACCAAATGATTAATACATCATAAATGCAGATTACGTGATATTGTACCATGCAAATCCTTCACTGACAACGTTATATTAAGTGAAGGCGAATTGATGACGAAGTTTAAACACCTAAATAAATTTATTTCATCATATTTTTGAATTTCTGCACTGACAAATATATTCAAATTCCATACAGGAACTGAAATACTGTCAACAGGATGTGCTTATCCACAATAATCTCTATATTTGGCTGAAAACATAAGGTGACCATATATAATGTCTTCCATAAAAAGAGTAAAATCATTCCTTGTCAGTAAATACATATTTATATCTAACTGGGATCTATCTTCGTTTTCCAAACTCCTGCTTTTCTCAAATGCCTGATTTCATCCCAGTGAAAGTTTGTTGGGGCCTGAGTTTCTCCCCTTTAATTGTAAATTTCGCAGAAGTTTGAAGAGAACAAGGAAGTCCCATTCCCTCAAAATAACTTCTCTTCTATGTATATCTTTTGTCCAATCTTAAACTTCTGGAATAAGTAAAACATTAAATTACGTCCCAAAAATGTCCCCAAAACTTGACTTCCCCTTTGAAATAATATGGACCGCTGATATCTCTAATAAAATCTTCTTGACAATTGTTTGCAACACAAATTCTTTTTATCCGAATAGCCGAATCTTGACAACAGCAATTCCAAGTTCTAACAAAATTCTTATTTCTTTGAACAACTTTACCCAAATTCGAAACACAAACAAACATCCAATGAAAGGAGCAAGGAGGCAACTTTGAAGTAAATATAAAGTATCTAATACGTTAAACAGGCGTGGATTTATCCTTTTAGCTAAATCTTGACCAAATATATCAACTGTCTGAATAAAATCTTACCTTATTACGTCTAATCAAGTTCATAAGGACAGCCCCACCCATTACACTTAACTGTGAAAGGTTCAGCCAACCAACGGGCCTGATTACATAGGCTGGCCCTGTTATCCGAGATGTACGATTTTAGGCGTGATTCTTTTCTCAATAGAAAACATGTTATAACTCTGAAACACGATTATATGGTAAGTGGGCCATCCCTGGCAGCTGGGATTCCACTTCTGCATAACAGGGCTGGTCCCGTTAAAAAGGATGATATAGTGAAGTATATCTCATGTAATCGCTTGCCAGGGCTGGAAACAGGGCTGGCTTCCCAAATTTTAACTGCTCATGCCTGAAGCCGCCATATTGCCAATTATTTATTTTTTCCCACCAGAAGTACTTCGCAGCCCTAGGATGAATTTCTCCAAGTACGCAACATTTCATCTCTTTTCAACGAGGCAGCCTCGTTAGCAGGACCAGAGATGCTCGCGTAATCAGGTTCCAACTTAAGAAGGACAACTAATGAAAAAAAGGTTTCAAAGTTTACAAAAGTATTTTAACGAAAACCAAGGGGACTTCGATATGGGTTCAAGGTGGGAATGATCCTAACTATCGATCAATCGATCAAATCTCCAACATTTCTTTTTCTTTAAAATGATCAGACCAAAACACTTGTAGGTTACACAGTTACTGCAAGCAAGTTTTATGTCCAAGTTCATCGAGAAGCAGGGTTTTTAAATGTAAATAAAAGATTCTTACCGTTCGCATTCTGAACCAAGTAATATGATCATAGTTTAACGATCCAAAATATTCCGGCGTCAACTGTCTTGTCGAGATGTATTTGGTCAAACCCTCTGATGACGTCAGAGTTATCTGGAAAACAGAACATAATAAGTTGAGCAAACACAAAGAAACAGAAAGGCTTGGGTCTTTAGGCCTTTCATTAGCCAGAGTACCTTCTCTTAAAAAGTTACTGGAAACAGCAAGGATGTACAATCTTTCTTAGTAATTTGTTTAGGCCTCTGCTGCTGAAATTTTCAACCGACTCGATTTCCGTTTAATCTGAGCTTCAGTTTCTGACTAACCTATTTATCATCAGTTTTTATCACTTTCAAGAGCTTTATAGGTATTTCATTTTCAAGAAACTATCACTAACAAATCACTAAGCACCATTATGGTATGGATATAATAGAGCTACTCAGATCTACGTTATCCTGTGCGCAAATGGTTGTTATTTCAATTGCTGAGAGCATGTTTGCTTTCAGCCACCAGGCCACAACAAATCCTAGGAACTCAGAAACCTAGTTTCCTTCATTCCCAGCCACATTGTGGAAGTGAGAAATGTTTTGTTTCAGGTAGGCACGTTGAAGTGTTCCTTTGTTATCGGACACGTTCAAGCATGCCTTTGTTATCATAGCTCATTTCATTTCATTTTATATTCTTTACCACGGTAACCCGGTCAGCTACATAGCTTATGTTTCCCGGCACAAAAGGAAGGGACGACTGCACTTTAGTGGACCAGCTTTATGTCATATCTCTCAGGAACGTATTTAACCAAATACCCTACTAACCCTAACTAAACCCGTCCTTACCCTAACCCTAGCTTACCCTAACTAAACCTAACTTACCCTAACTAACCTAACTTACCCTAACTAACCCCAACCCACCCTAAAAACCCTTTTCCAAAGCCTAACCCTGACCCTTACCCCATGACACACAACTTGCCGATCTTGAAAGCTGGTCCGCTAAAGTGCAGACTAGCCGAAAGGAATTTACAGAGGCCTCCAGCAGCTTTATCACAGTACAACCAGCAATATCTTTGTTAGGTGAATTCCTCAGCAGTTTAAAATGTGCAATTTCATGCCATCTTGGTCCAAAAAGAAAACGTAATCACACACCAAGAACCAATACTTGCAATTTCAAGCCATTCACCAATGTTTACAGCGCTAACGTCTCACAAGTAAATCCAAAGAAGTCTTAACTTCAGACAAACCATAAGAATTCTAACATAAATAACATCGTAGTATGTCTCTCTGCAGTCTGAGCCAATCTTTGTTGTGCCTATCAATACTACTGTTTGTCTAAACTCTTTAGCTGTAAATTTTTGCTTTACAGGAGCTGTACACTGGAGCTTTTTAGACACATCTTTCACAGCAAAGCCAAATCTTCTATGTGCATCTGAGAAATTTTCGTATTACTTTCTGGACCATTTCACACAAATATTCAACATGAAACTCGAATCTTCTGTGTGAATCTCAGAAATTTTCACATTACGTTTTGGAGTATTTCATCCAATATTCAACATGAAAACTCGAAAAAAAACTNTAAATAACATCGTAGTATGTCTCTCTGCAGTCTGAGCCAATCTTTGTTGTGCCTATCAATACTACTGTTTGTCTAAACTCTTTAGCTGTAAATTTTTGCTTTACAGGAGCTGTACACTGGAGCTTTTTAGACACATCTTTCACAGCAAAGCCAAATCTTCTATGTGCATCTGAGAAATTTTCGTATTACTTTCTGGACCATTTCACACAAATATTCAACATGAAACTCGAATCTTCTGTGTGAATCTCAGAAATTTTCACATTACGTTTTGGAGTATTTCATCCAATATTCAACATGAAAACTCGAAAAAAAACTCGCATAGCCTGAATTAAAGGCCTGTTAATGGCCTAAAAACTCGAATCTTATGAATGATGCCTGTGTTCTGGTAAGCTATAAAGTTGCAGCAAAAACGCAATAATCAAACGACCATCTGCTTGGTGTCTTTATCCGGTTTGCAAGGATTTGTTAATGAAAACAAAAAACAGCCTAGTTGGAATCTCAAGTAGTTTACATACTCAACAGCAGGGCTTCATTTTTGCAAAGAACTCGTCTTTTAGCTAGTAATCAGATCGGACAACAAAAGTATGAACGTTCAATAATCAATAATATATGAGTAAAACAAGTCTAGAAAGAGGAAAAACAATCCAAAAAACGATGTAACTGAGAAAGATTTTGGAGACTATAACGTGTTATCGTCGATGTTTGATACATCTTTAATGCGAAATGACTTTGAAGTGAAACGCAACCATGAGAACTACAAGTTAAACAGTATCTGGCTTTTTTAGACCAATGTGTGCAAACATGTTTTCGACATTCTAGCAACGAATAAATCAACAATTCAAATGACAGAAAAGGAAATAACTCTTTAAATAAAAAAATTACGTGACCTAAATTAGATATTGCTGTTTGAAAAATCAAATGTCAAATACCAACTCAATTTCAGAGGTGATAGCTGTCTTGAAAAACCTGATTTGAAGTTAATATTAGTAAAAAAATGAATATTTGAGATAGTTATTGTGTTGATATAACATATTTGAATAGAGTTGAACCCCAAGGGAACTAGGGAACTATAAACTGCTTGGTATTTAAAGTTGCTTAAGATTGTTCTTTTAGTTTAAGTTGAGTGCTTTCGCATAGCTTTAAATGCTTTCGCAAAGCTGACGTGTTATTTTTGTGTGTTGCTTTAAGTTCGTTTTGGCCAGGCCATGTAAGGAAATACATAACAATATTCGACATCATTGTCAGTCAACTGATACTCTAAAATTAGACAACATCTGCCTCACATGTAGATACAATAACAATTTATACCTCGAATGTAAATTTAGCTGTGCTAAAAGATGCTCTTTGGAGGCCACCAAATCCATCTGGTTTGAGAACATATGCATTGTTGACCTTGAATGCAAAAAAGTCCTGCAAACAAGAAAGGGTTCGTCATAAGGACTAGATTTAACACAGAAGCAAGAGTTAGGGTTCTGAGAGAACCATGGTGCCTTCCTATCTACGGAACCCTATTACATGGCTAAACTTAATCCCCTGAAGTAATCTTTGCAAATTTTGTTGATGCAGCACAGGAAACATTGACAAGTAAAATTAACAAACAAACAAATAAACAAGCTTATGTTTCGCGAATATATTTGGCTAACAGCCTCTTGCAAAAATGTGTATCCTTTCTTGAGCTCCAAGGTAGTAAATTTTGTATTTAAGCCCCGATGGACAGACTTGCTGACATAGAAAGTTGTAAGTTTCCACATCCTTATCGAAGGCAAATCACAACAAAGTGCTGTGTAAATTTTGACAAAAAAATGCCTTGGATGATGCTTCCTTTCAGGTTTCCGAAGGGATCCACATAATGTTTAAACACAATGTGCTCCCCAAGATCCTTTGCGTTCTCACAATGAATTTCATACTGTATGAAATTTATTTCAGCCTAGCAATCGTGAGGCTATATTGTCTTTTCAATATAAAAGCCCCGCGCGGAAGGAGTCTGGGTATTCTATTATTAGCCTATTGTATTTGACGACTTCGACACTTGCTTAGATATTGTTTAACCAGAGGAACAATAGCGTGCGTATGAGTTTCTTTGTCCTATTTATAGATAACCTCCACTTTGTTCCGTTGATTCACTTTAAAACCAACCAATCAGTTCGTAGCTTATGCAATTTGTTAAAACAGAGATGATTATTTCCAACTCACCCGAACTCTTTTTTATGGTTCAAAAGAACGAGAATACTTTAGACTTCCTGGTCTGGAAGCTAAAATATCATAACTAACTTACCTGAATAAGTTTCATAATTGGCTTGATTTCCGACCATGTTGCTGCTCTAAGGTCTACCAAAAAGCTGAAACCAAATGCTTTTTCTTCAATGCTAAAAGGAAAAAGCATCATATCAGAACAGGATACCAAGTCAACCAAAAACACAACTGATTTCATAACCATTGATAAGTTATTTTGAATACACAACCATGAGCATACAGTGAGACAAATCACAGAAGTTCCTCTCTTCTCCTGTCATGGAAATAGCTACAAAAAGCACAACAACACCTTATTCCGGTTTGTTAATACAAATAAACAACAGGGTTAGTTATACACAGCCTCCTTTTTAACCCTTCAAGAAAACCTTTTTTGTTACCAGCGAATTCAAAGTTGATATGGATAGCAGCCGTCTCAACTGAGTGTCAACCCGATAAAGAAAGCATTACTTCTTACGAATACAGAATATCATTTCGAACATGTTTCATTTTTGAAAATATAATCCATCAGATAAGTACCTATATTTTACAGGTCATGATAAATTATGCAAGGGACAGGTTTTTGCAGAGTCTGAATCGAGAAAAATTGTTCTACATTTTGATTCGAGTTATCGACGAGAGAGCTTCTGCAATTCATTCGAAAATTCGACAAATTTCTACAAAATGCAGAAAATAGCGCTCGATCCAGACTCTTCTGCAGAATAGTTAAAAGGTCTGTTGCCTAAGCGCACAATTTATCGTTGGCCGTTACGCGTGGACACTTTTTCGCACTTTTGGAGTATCCAGTACAATTTTCTGATGACATTTTGACATTATTAGTCACACTTTTTGGGGCGGATACTTTCTGACTTCTTGACTTCTAAGAACAATATCAGAATGTCCAAGATACAGGCGACTACGTAACACGGAAAGATAAAGATACGATGATTTCCGAAGGAAACTTTCCGCTTCTCAAAAGGAAAACGATTCTATTGTTAACAATATCAAACAAAATAAGAACAGGAGTTTAAAACTCGCGTTTCCTTTGTTTACAAAAGATCATGCATCGCGAAAATTAAAACAAATATCTATAAAGGTCAATTAATTTGTTGAAACATGTGAACTTGCCCCACCACAAAAATTAACCATCGCAAAAACAAGCTGAACATTGGGTTACTGATTTTTAAGAGTTTAACGACCTCATAATTCACAGATAATATCAGCATACAAAGTGGTTATCATTATGCAAGTCTTATAAAATGCTCGTCGGGTTGATAGGACGTCACAAATTTCGTGTGGGTTACTTTATAGCAACAAAGTCTATTCTCCTGCAAGAGGCAAATACCATTCTCCTGTAAAAATGCTGCACTGCAGGAAGATCTGCACGTTTCGTAAAAAGTGACGAAAATGTAATGTAATCCAATGACCTCGTTAGATAACGATCTGGACAAGGAAATACGTCATGAAACAAACAGAATCACTATTACCATGGTGCTCAATGAGCGATGAGAATGAACGGCCTAACGGCGAGTATCAACAGCTCAACGAGCGATAAATAAAGAACAACAATACTTTTTGGTGGTCGAAACATGTGAGGTAGCCAAATAAATATATCAATGCCTCTTTATAGGGAATGGACGTAAACAGTTATCCCACCCACAAAACCGATACGTGGTAGGAAATAACGGACAAAAGAACTTGTTGAAAGTAAACAGCTATAGATCGTTCTTCAAGTGTCTAAACAGCTAGAACAAATCGGCTTTTGTAGAGGTTTAATTTGACCTTTGCGTCTAAAAGTTTCAAAAAAGTCGTTCAGGGCATTTCATGTTCCCTCCTCATTCCCTCATAATTATATGATCATTCCCTTTTCTTTTTTATGATAGATAAGATTTCTTTCTCTCTGGTGATTTTATGCTTTGCCTGTCTCCTTTGAGTTTTTCATGATGTCCCCAGCTCCATCTTAGGGAACCCTAAAAAACCCACGATCCCAAAATAAAACAATCTCTATTTCACTTTCTGTACAAAACTCAGGCTGCAAATTATCTCAATATCAATAGCCAGATGATGATTAAAATATTGAGATAAGCACCTATACATTCATTATCAAATATATCAATTTTTAATAACGAAATGCAGTTCCCTTCGGTTTGGTTGTCAGTTGACAGTAAACAAAAAAATCCCACACCATGGCGACATTTGTTACTTTTCAGCAAATAAAAAGCCAAAAAATTTGTTGACAGCAGAAACAATATGTACCAAAATTAAATTAAAGGGCTTTGGTTGCCACCTGCTGCATTGTTGTAAGTTTCACAAACATACTTATGATGTACAGACAGTTTAACTAGTTGATCAAATTTAGAAGAGAAGGAAATATTTTAATTCAAAAAATTTCCATATTCCACCATGTAGGCATTTAGCTCAAACTGCCATTAACCTTCACTGCAGTATCCCCTCTTGAGAGCTTGTTGAATAAGTTTCCTGCTGACCTTTAAAAAAAATTCAGGCCTATATAATTTCCTGGGCATGATTCTATTCTCACAGTAGACCACATTTTGCTAATTAAGATAGAATCCTTGAAGTTTTGGCATTAAAAGGCATCTTAAGTTATTTAATAACTGTGGTACCACCAAACAAGAATAGTAAGTAGTTGCAAAGCCAAGTAAAATGTTGGGCATTCCACAAAGTTATCTGTACATAGGATAGCAGCTTCCTGTGTGGTTATCTAAAGCACTTGGCATCAGGAAGCAATCATCCAAATCAGATTCTTGGTATCTTTGTTCATGCCTACTATGTCTTTTGGGCACCATTCAAAATTTAAGCATGGTTCATAAAGTGGTCTGTTCTTTTATATTGGCTTTATTCAAAAATTAACTACTTGAGGCTTGGCAAGAGAATCCAAGTAGATATTTAATCTGGGGGGAACACCTTTCTTGGGTTGTTTGGGATTCACAGCAACTCCATAGAATGCAACAGGCATCTTTTATGAGCACCCATGCTCCATCTGTAATGACAGTAACTCTGTTTCTTCAAACCTATACTGGAATCAGTTAATCTTAGGCCCACCACAGATATACGCCAAGACAAACAGTAATATACACCAAGCATAGGAAAATTAAAGGGAATCTAAGCATATGTAAGCCTTCAATATAAATAGCAGTGCAAAGACAATGGGCCTTGACATGTGCCAAACCATATTTGGGTAACTGATCTACGTCAACAGGAAATACTGACATCTGATAGGCTAGAATTTGACCGCAAGTGGCTTGAGCCACTTTTACATGCTTAGATTCCATTGAAGCATAAAAATGAATAGAAATCTGGCGAAACTTCATAGAAAATTACATCAGGGCTTATTTGAATGAGGAATAATACGCTGGCCTATGAAATTTCAAAGGAGCCCTCTGCCAAAGATCTTTGGCAGAAAGGGCCTTGATTCCAACTCGCCTCAAACTTCAAACTTGCCTCAAAATGCCCATTAAGGCATTGTGGAAAACCAATCATTTGTTTTGTTGTCAAAATCTCTTTGTAATAAGACAATCAAGACTGCCTCCACCATGAGTGGAATGGAGCTGTGTGAACATGGACCTGTCATTGGTACCAGCAGCATTTAATGATTACTTTAACAAAATTTGACACTTACCTTCTTGTACTCGCAAGGTAATTCAAAAGATGGCTGAATTGATCAATAAACACTGAGTCATCGTTTTCTTCATATTTTGGAACTGTGATATAAATTGCTCCATTTTGGTCTTTGCCACCTAAAACATTTTGAAATTATGTCATGTTATAGACTTAAAAAGCTTCTGAGCTATAGAAAGCATGAACGAATCAGCATTAGGAAATGTGACGGTCCCACAGCCATATCCAGAGGAAGGTTTTAAGNCTTGTACTCGCAAGGTAATTCAAAAGATGGCTGAATTGATCAATAAACACTGAGTCATCGTTTTCTTCATATTTTGGAACTGTGATATAAATTGCTCCATTTTGGTCTTTGCCACCTAAAACATTTTGAAATTATGTCATGTTATAGACTTAAAAAGCTTCTGAGCTATAGAAAGCATGAACGAATCAGCATTAGGAAATGTGACGGTCCCACAGCCATATCCAGAGGAAGGTTTTAAGAACAATTGGAAAGTCTCAATTTACTTTTACTGGCAACAACTGTTGTATTAACCATTAAGTGAGGAAGGCTTTTAAAAAGAACTTGATACAAAGTCTCAACAAAAATTTAAGGCATCATAATTTAAGTTAAGCTAAGATTAATCCATGAAACAAATTTGAAAGCTCAATAGACATGAAATAAATTTGAAAGCTCAATAGACAAGGTAGCACTTTTCTTTTTTGATTATAAAGTCTTTTCTAATCTAAGAAGTGGCTTTGAGGTCAGTAAGAAAGAAAGCAAGAAAGTCAGTCACGCTCATTAGTGTGATTTGTCAGCATGCTACCGCAGATAATTAGCACGAAGACAAGAAAAACTGCATTTGGCACACAATTATCCAAAGCTTGACATCGGCATTTTGTATGCTTTATGTCGCGCGTTCGAACAACAGGATCATCAATGATCATTTGGATCAAATTTGTATTAATGTCCCGCAGATACTGAGCAATTTGTATCTATCCCAGAAAATATCTTATTTTGATTGTTTCATGATGGAACTACTGTATATGAAACAAGGGGGTTGCTTCGGAATTGATGCCCTTTGTCCATATCCTTGATCCATATCCGTTCGTTGTTGGGACAGAGCTCAGAGCATGCAGTTGGTTATAGAGTTGTTACAAGGGGTTGGGAAGGCATCAATATTCAGAAATCCTTCTTTCTACTGTTGATCCTTATGTTTCATTGGTGAAATTTCCCGGAAATGAGCAGAAAGTGCAGATATTACGATATGTATGAACGATGTGCCTTTCTGTTTGATAGTTTTACATTTTATGGTTCTCTGTCTGAAGTTTCTTATTCCTCTTAAAATTTTTCTCATGAAAAGTTCTTCGATTTTCGGATTAACACGAATTTGTTGATACCTTAGGACTTTATTCAGTGAGCTTGTATGATACCTTAAAATCAAAGTTAGCCCTATAGTCATAATTTGGTGCAACCTTTTGAGGATTAATATCCAACACATTTTGACCTGTAGCACAAAAAACAGAAAACTTTTTTGACCACCCCATCTAAATAAATTTTTGATGATCTCAGCCAATTCTAAAATGCATCATGTCATGAATATTGATGGCATTGCATTTCTTAGTGATTAGAAAATTAAAAATAAATGTTTCCCTTTATAATTACAAACTCTGATAGATGTGTGCAATTTCATGACTTCAAGGCAAATTATAGACATTTCATGATCATAACTATCAAAATAAATCTGCTTTACAATTAATTGCTACTCTTAATTAGTAAGTTATGAAATAAGGAAATGTGATGGGTCTTGAAATTAGCTTGTGGTAAACGAGATATAATGCTAACAACTTTATTTCTTACAATTTTATCATTACCAATGAGCTATCAAAAATCCACTTTCTAATGAATTCCTCTTGGTACAAAATGTTGCTTTCAAGTAAAGAAATCAAATCAGTTGAATATGGAGCATGTGTGAAATTTTTTACTTTGATGAAATCCATCATAAGGACACCTTTATTAGAAGGAGAGGGAAACTATTTTTTGTCTCTCTTTGAATCTAGAGCAATATCATTCCGCTTACAAGCATTTACACTGAAACATTGCATGCCATATTCAAATCATACCATGTTCAAAATCGGTTTCACTTGATGCCAGTCAGTGGCAGCACCACAGGGGGTGGGGTAATCCCCCCCTCCCATTTCTCTCCAAATTCGGTTTTCCAGTTCTTCCAAATCCGTAGAGAAATTGTCAAGGGAGGGGTTAGGTAATTAGATCCTGAATTTTAAGGCCACATAAGGGCGTTTCTTAGCAATAAAAGATGAAAAGGATGAAAAGGGCGTTTCCAAAGGATAAAAAGGGCATGGTCCTGAAAATCTTCCCGGGAGCTTCGCCCCAGGACCCCCATTTGCATTGGTCCTCCCCAGAAGTTGGTGCCAGCCACTGATGCCAGTTACAAAAACATTTCAATGTAAATGGAAGGCCAAAAGGCACTATTTCATACTGTTTTTGGTTAATAGTACAGTGTAAACAGGGCATAAAAGCCCAATCAAATGAGAAGCAGAAGACACCTGGGAGCTGTTTTGTTTGAGATATTATTACATGACAAAGCTATCCCTGAGATCCCTTCTCTCAATCAGAATGGCTTTGTGGGTTTGTTTTTTCCGGTCTGGTTAAAGATTCAAGACATGAGGGAAATTGATTTTGCAACTGTTTGGGCTTACATAATTCATAAAAAGTAGGTACATTTAAATTAGTAGCAAAGGGGCCTTATATTTAATAACAAAACATGTGAAAAAGGCTATTGTCTGATAGGAAGCTCATACTTAAAGTTAAAACTGGGAAATAATTCATGACCATACATGGTAAAAGCAAACATCTCTGAATGGCAAAATGGCTTTGAACAGGGCAGGTTCTGATGATAGTTTGAAGGCCAATCTACTGTCAATGCACCACAATGAATCAAGCAGATTGTTTACAAGCACTAGACCATACACATGCAAACAGGATGTACCTTGCCAATAATATGTTTTATTCAAAAACAGCTGATGCTTATCATATTTGTAAAGTTTAAAAGAAATAATAATATTGAAAAACAAATGGGTTTAGGAGAGCTTTGAAAAGGACTTCAAAATATAGGAAGCAAATTGAAATTACAAAGACAAAACTGTAAAGGCACAGCCAAGTCTAATATCATAACTGTACAAAAGGTTGTTTTTATGGATGATGATATTGGAATGATAGACAAATATATTTTTATGTTGAATACAGATGAAATGATTATGCAATATTTGTTAAATGTATGACCAATAAGATTCAGATTACAAAGTACATTTTGGGATCTTTGACGTATTCTAGGGTTGCTTATAAAACAAAACAATATGATGTGTTCAAAAGTCCACATTTATCATTTGTGTTTATCATCATTTGTGTTTACCATTAAAAGTACAAAAAACAAATCCAAAGTGATCTAATAATTTCAAGCATTCTGATAGGTTCTATATTTCTTTCAGCAAACTCTTCTTGGCAATTTTCTTTTTAATTTGGCAATGCAAGATACATTATCAAATGACCAACACATATTTGTAAACAGCACAAAAACATCTGTTAAAATCACAAAGATAAAATGCTATAAAATGACATTATTAGGATAAATAAATTGAGATTTTATAAAACATTTTAAGTACCTGTTACAAAGGCAGCTTTTTCAATCAATAAGTCTTTGACATCGAGCGCTCTAGGCAAGTCTAACCTGATGTCACCTATATGAAGAAACAAATAGAGCAGTCGACATTTAGAAAATTCTGTCGTATGTAATTACTGCATGATTTGAATTTCAGATATGTCAAGTCTGTAACAATTCATTAAAATCATAAAGTCGTAATTTGCTAATATATGTGTCTAAAATCTATGCGAAGTCCAAGCATATGTACACCATACAGAACGGGTTGGCAAGTAGGAAGGGAAGGATGCTCACTCCCCCGCCAGATTGCATGCGCAAAATTATAGTTATGAAAGTTCTGTTTTTATTGTCTATGATACTGAATTAAAACTGCAAGGGCTTACAGGATCCAAAATAGCCATAATACCTAACTGAGGAGTATAACAACGGACAGGAAAAGGCCGCTGTCTACTCGAACAATTACAAACTGTAACCATCATATGGGCCTACTGAAATCCCGTCTGTCGTTTACAGTACGAAGTGATCGATTAGCTTTGGCTTTATTCCATGTAAAACTTCGAATCAAAGAGATTGCTCTGTTACAGTTCAAAAAGCAACGTTAGAGGAATTAAATAATAGAGTACAATGTATCATGGCACCGTTTAATCACGAACCTGGTGAGGAGAAAAAAGAGGCCTCACTGTCAGAGGAAGCCTTTGACCAACGATCCGGGTTGTTGCTCATCTTCTCCGCTCCAATTTCATGTCAACATCTCTGATAAAATTCACTTTAAAATGATCAGCATTTAGCCATTAAAACCATCCTTGTAATAATGAGAATCCAATATTAATAAATTGATTATATCGAGTAGATATAGTCGTGATAAAATGAGATAATTCTTGGCACTACTCCATCAACTAAATCCACCATGTTTGTAATTCAAAGTTCCTTTCTTTTCTTCTCATGATCTGCTTGTTACTCACCGCGTAGAATAAATTAACTCTGTGTCATATTTCTCCGGCAGATTTCAACAACTAGACGAGGGGACTGGGAGCTGCCCCAGTACCCTTCGAGGGGGTCTCAGCGGACCTGTCCGATGCCCCTACGTTCATCATTGGACACTCGGAGAACCTTTGGGGGCATTTGTAAAAACTGAACAGGGATACTTGCATTATATTTTTGGGTTTCCTTGGGTACCACAGTCCCCCCAAAAAGAAAGTTTCTTTCAGGATGGGTGTGGTTGGTCCCCAGGGTAATTTTTGGGGTTTGAAGGGATTTTAATTTTGGTAAAATGTAATTTTCCCGTTCCTGAAGATCTTAGATATTTTTTGGAGTTTGAGAACCTTGCTGTTGTTCATTGGTTGGAGAAAATTGAACTGTTTTTAGGGGGTTTGGGAATCTTCCGGTCCGGCAACTTTTCAGGTTGCTTTCCAAGTAAAAGTAAAATCTGCCCAAATGAGCATCCCTGCCAAAGAATTCACCACGTTCCCTTCGACTCAGCCAAACCAACCTTTCTCGCTGAATAAATCATCGTTTCGCAAATCCAGATCCTTCAAATCTTACCCTTTTCTTAGATATTTTTAGTACAAGCATGGTATACATAAATTCGATTTAAAGACCCATTGCTAACCATGATCCTTCGTGGCACCAAAGCCGACTTTCGTATCATCTGAAAGTCGTTTTTGCCAAGATTCTCTTTGTCTTGCTTTCTATTCGGCGCTTCGGCGCACAAAAGATCATGGCTAGCAGTGCGTCTTTAATCTGAGCACAATAAACCTGAAGTTTAACCATGACTTACCAGACTTACCCTAATTACTCACCCTAAAAACTTGTCGAAAACCTCATCTTAACCCATGACATATAACGTTCGAACGATTTTGTGCGCTGCCTCATGTTCCCCAGGTGGTTACCCTGGGCACCGGAACCCCCCAAAATGAGAGGAGGGAATGATTTTGTTTCAGGATGGCGGGTAGCGTGCAAAAAGGGTAATCATAAAGGGGGCAGCTCAAGAAGATATGTAAGGACAAAATTTTAGTCTTTTAAATTCATTCTGATTCCTCTCTCAAAATTCCCCTGGTTTTTTCAATAATGGAAAACGCTCGATGGTCGAAAAGGGAAGAGTAGGTATTGCAATTCTCATATATTTATATGTCACATTCAAATGAATTAGAGAAATAAATTTTCCCACTTCAGATATTCGAATCAATATGTCTTCTTTCGATGTAAACTCGTGCTTTCTTGTGATTTCTATTAAAAACCTCTCTTCGCGCGCATAACGAGTGAGTAAGCCATCAAATTTCAGGGCACTTCTTCTGCTTGCGTTATTTATACATTTGCGGCTTCACTAATCGGCCGTAAAAATCCCTTTGTTGCATTCGCTAATCGCTTTGTAACGGCGTGTCAATCAAAAGCAACAGATGCTAGTATTGCTACAAAATCTGCCGCTGTTAGTCTTTCAGCTTGCATATTTTTGATACCTCGACAGCTTGGACATTTGAGAAAGCAGAAAGTTGTAGCTTGCTCATAATGTGAGCGACAATTTACCAACATTTTACAGAACCCCTCCATCTACTCATAGTAATGCTTATGACTATGATATACTGAATGAGTCAAACAATACACAATCAGTCATCAGTGTGTTCGAAATATAAGAGGCCCCCCATATTTGTACGTGAAGCGTTATTTGGCTAATTTACGCGCGTGATTTCGTGATTTTGATATTATTGGCTCGTGAATTCGTGATCAGAGACTCCTTCGTGCAGCGTGATTTGTTAAAAATTTGGTCGTTATTTCGTGAAATGGACTTTTAAAGCACGTGATTGATTGAAGCATCTTGAACGGTAATGTAAACTTTTCTTACTTTCTTGCGTATTTTCAAGTTAATCACAAACCGAAGCTCACAAGTTCTTGGCAATGATTTGATTCTAAAGCTACGAAGTGTATTTGCCAGTTATTCAAATAAAACCACAAACCAGACTACAGAATTCTTAAGTTTTGCAACGTGATCGTGAAAATGCTGTTTTATAGTCCGTGATGGCGTGAAAAATGAAAAATTGACTCGTGAATCCGTTATCCAGGGGTACTATGGGGGGGCTCATATAATAGTTACCTGACGTTTGGTCTTTCAACAAGAGAAAGAAAGACAAAGAGGGGCTAACATGAAACTGCCATTAGCTGTTATGACCCCGTCATGACACCACGGAAAACGGAATGTGGGCTGATAAATTACGCTCACTGAATTACACTTTGTTGTGTAGATGATCAAAATTTACCTAATACTGGTATTACTTGAATAAACATGGAAACTACAGTATTTTATTCTTTCATGAAAAATAATGCGAATATTTATAAGAGAAAGCTTCAGTTTGAGATCACGTATTTATCACAAAAATTCTGTTTGATTTACCATTTTACAGTACATGAAATGAGAAAATAAAATACTGCATTTGATTTAACAACCTCTTGAATTTCACAAGAAATCCATAAAACGAAAAGTGTATTTGAGTTCTTCGAATTTTACTAAATTATTTTAGTTAGCAATTTCTAGCTGACGATTTTGTAGTCTGCGGTGCGACCTCTACGGGGGAAGAAAAATTGAGGACACCCCCTTTTGGCGAGAAGTGCACCCCTCATCATTACCCTAATGCAATCCTTCTGTTTTGATCAGAATGCGGGGCAAAACATACAAAACAAGGCGAGAAAAACCAAAGAATTTTCTTTACCAGGGGTCAAAACAATTTCTTACCGCTTACCTCCTGCTATATCATCGGCGCCCTGTCTGCAGATTGCCCCCCCCCCTTTCAACTCCGGGCTGGATACGCCCCTGAATACTGATGAACATCTGCAGTAAAGTTGTTGCTTTGACTCTAATTGATTTCAATAGCTTGACTCAGTTGGGATTGATAAATTCGTGCTATTGTGCAATGGTAATTTCTTTCAATAACCGGAAAGTAGCAGGTGTTTCAGAGAGAAAAAACCCTGCGGAATTTCAATACACCAAGAGATCGACAACGAACAAAGAATAATCGTCTGTGGTAGATTAAATTTTGAAGTGAATTTCGGCCACGGCTTAATATTTGCAATTTTAAGATGCAATAAATGCTACAAATGTCAAATAAAAGTCAAGGGTCATTAGTTCAAACATTGTTGAACTTTATCGGAGATAAGTCGGTTGTTTCGTCTTGACCGGCACGACTTCCGAGGCTTCGAATCGAGACATGTTGGTGTCAAGCAAGCAGTGGGCCTAGCCTAAACTGAAATGATACTTCAAAGCTTTGACGTCGACCTTTCAGACGAAATTACAAGCAAAGATGGATTCGAGCCAACCATGGGTGAAGTTCGAAATATTTGCTAACGGCGGAAGCCTCGATGAAGATGAACGAACTGACATTTGGTCGGGATCAGAAGACAGCACGAAAAAGGTCAGCCGGAATAATGTACAACGACGAAATACGACAAGCCCAGGCAGATCTTCAATTGCAAGTCAGAATGAACGAGAAGGTATCCTTTCAGCAATTACAGATTTAGGACAATCTCCTGAAGTAAGATTTGTTGTTGTGGAAGAATGTAGGCCTAAATGTGACACTGGTGACAATTTGAAGGAGAGAGGTGAGTCAGATTGTGAGCAGGTGTTTTCAACTCAATCTCCATCTTTCCATGTTGATGCTGAGTTTAGCTGTGCAAAATCACCAATGTTTCAAAATAATCAGAAGATGAGAATGGCGGAGCAAAAAAACCAGACAGCAGTCAAATTTGAATCTTCTTTTGACTCCATGAGGGATGGGGACAAAGTTTGTGATCGAAGCATTCTATCATATGATAGTTCAGGCTCGGGATGGATAGTGTTTGATGAAATTTCTTCTTCACAAAATACATCACAGGCTGACACACCCAAACATGCAGCTATTGTGTTTGACGCAGCGAACAAAGCAGACAGCTTATGTTTAACACCTCAGTATTATCGTAAAGATACAAGTGCAACCAATTCACATGTAAGTACACCAAATAAAAGTTGGATATCGTTTGAAGACGAAACTCCTTCAAAAAGAAACCTATCTCATGCACATAATGCACAAGCTTCTTCCAGTTATGGCATAGATGGTGAAACAACTTTGCAACATGGCAGACCAACATCACGTAAAAAGACATCAGCAAAAGATTTATCAAAGACGTTTATGACAGGTACATATATCCCTGATATGTATGAAATTGGATCAGATGATTTTTCAGTTGATTCGCCATCTCAACAGCATTCAAGTAATGATGATATGAACTTTCATTTTTGTGAAACAAGTTCCATTGATAATCAAGAATCAAGCCCCAGAAAGCGGCCAGTTGACAGCTTTGAAACAGACTCAAATTTTTCTGCAGAGATTTGTGATCTGAATAATTTAGAAAATGATAGTTTATTGAAAGATACAAGGAAAAAGTTTCCAAAAGAGGAGTTATTTCAAGCATCTAGCACTAAGAAACAACCAAGTTCTAATAATAAGGATATTTTAGAGAGTCCAACGAAGAATTTAGAGAGAGACAATCAAGGTGAAATCAATACCTTGCCTCCGCTGGATGATTACCCTCCCCAGAATGAAAAGAATGAGTGGGTGTTGTTGTATCGCTACCCTGATCACAAGAAGAAGTTAGGTTCCAGAGAATGGGTCAATGTCAAAGTCAAAGTTGTTGATGATTCAATTAAAGTCTCAGGTAGATTTGGAAATGCAGAAATTCATAAGGAAATTCCTTTACATCCATTTTTTGCATTTACCCTACCAGTTCTGTGTAGCCAGGGGAAGAATGGTAGTACAGGAAAGGTTCATTCAGTCAAACTGCAATATGTGAAGTATAAAGAGAAAAGAAAGGTCTCTTCAAAGTTTCACTTAGAACATGTGCCATCTTATACACCTGTCCTAAAACTTGCCTCCAAAGACAGAAATGCTCTGAAGCAATTTATTGATGCTGTGGAAAATGTAATGAGAAAAATAGAGAGTCATAGAGATAAAGGGATCACCCATCGGCATGAAGAGATATTCATCGATTGTGATGACATTTGTCATTATGAGGTGGATGGAAATGGACAGGTAAAAAGGTACAATATTACTTGTCAGGTACGACTCAGAGCTTTCATTACTGGAATACCAGATTTGTACTTGTTTGTAAATGATATTGAAACATACAATAAACAGAAAAATCGAAGAGGTAATTGCAAGCCTCCTAAAAGCAACAAATGGATTCGCTTAGAAAAGGTTGATTGCCATCCTTGCATTAATGTCTCAGCTACAAAACAAGAGGGTGGAATTGTTTTTAAACCACCTGATGGTTGCGGTTTTGAGTTAATGAGATTTCGTACTCGCAATAATCGGGAGCTACCGATAATCTTCAAATGTTCAATTGACTTCACAACAACTAAATCCTTTGAAATCAAAGCAGAATGCAAAGTTGGTGGAGAAGGTAAAATGATGAAATACCAAAGGAATAACATTGTTGTACGCTTTCCGGTTCCTACAACATGGACTTCAGTGTTTGTTAAATCACGTGGCTTTAATGGCAGGAAGCGATATGTCCAAGCAAAAGCTGATCCCAAAACTTTTGCCTCTGGAATCGCTAGGACTGCACGCTGTTTTGTAGAAGTCAGCACCGGCTGCGCAAGGTATGAAGCAGAATATGGTGCAATTGTTTGGAGGATTGGGGACCTTCCATTCCTAGCAAATGGAGTTCCTGCTGATGCAGTACAAACATTTAGCTGTCAAGTAAACCTCCCATTTGAAATTGATCTTCCAGAAAATTATGTTTTGACAGCAGAAGTTGAATTTGACGTAAACCATGCAATTGGATCAGAAATCCAAATTCATGAGGTGCTCTTGTCTGATAAAAGAATGCCTGACAAATGGGTTTGCTACAAAGCATCTTATATGTACACAGTGCTTCTGAATGTCATCAACAGGCAAAGACTGGCTAGCTCATCATGAAATGGTGAGTCTGAATTCTATGATCTTTAGCTTATGGTGTAAGCAATCCATAAACTAACATGATAAGTATGCTTGAGAATTATTGAGACTTTTCGGGAATTCTTTAGCAGTCAAGTAACTTATTCTTTATCTTTCATGTTTCACGAGAAAGAATTCTTTGGAAGCAATTCTTCAAGGGAAATGTTGAACAAATTCTTGTTGTGTACGAGTTGTGTCTACAGGCCAAGAATTATTATGTTTCCACCAGAAATCTTCCAAGCAAGCAAACAATTCTTCCTTCTTCCCCAAGCAATCTTGAAAGTTAAAATTACATTCTTGAGAATACTTTAGCAAGAAAACAGCTTCTATTTACATATGGTCTGTGCTATGTCTGTACTAAAAATTACATTTTAGCAAATCATGACTTGAAGAAAGACACACTTTGTAGCATTTGATATAAGACTTTTTGCTGGAAAGGACCCCCAACAGGCGCAGGTCCTTTTAAGTGCTACATATTGGTCAACTCAAAACTTAAGTACCTTGCCAAATTACAAATTTTCATTATGTTTTATGTTCTTTAGGTATTGGTGAATGGAAAAGAAACATGAAAAAGGTGAACCAACAGAAGCAAGAAATCTAAATGCATTTTATGGGCTTTTGCGCTGTATGTACAATGATGAATCCTATAATTCTTCCAAGAGCTGCTTTGCATTGTAGGGTAGATGAAAAATCATGGTCATAGCTTGCTTTAAGATTTGCTATTTATTTGTGTAACGTTTGACAAGTACCACTCATCTTTCCACTTTGTAAAAGAAGTTTTAATTACGAACTAGGGTTTAGATTTGAACTATTACAATTGACAAGAGAACAAGTAGCTTTAAATAGTTGTTTTGCAGCATTTATTGATTCAGATC
This sequence comes from Aurelia aurita, assembly GCA_004194415.1. NCBI lineage: Eukaryota > Metazoa > Cnidaria > Scyphozoa > Semaeostomeae > Ulmaridae > Aurelia > Aurelia aurita. The sequence continues at coordinate 1,164,772 of REGM01000054.1, read as the reverse complement.
ATAGTTTTTAAAACCAATTAAGATGTTGCAGCTAGCGTAGGAACAGACAAGTACTTACATTGCTTAAAGGACAACTTGAATTTTGAAATCTAAGATGAAACTCAAAGAGTGTTTTCTTGCAAGATTGATGTTGCTGCTTCCTGCTGCTCAAGGTTCTTTAATCAACTCAAGGTTTTCTTAAAGGATAATAAAGGAAATTCAAGTATCTTTTATCAAAGAAATTGTCCAGGAATTCATACACATTCGATGTGTAATGTGTGTTATAAGCTGTCAAATTTGCTTGGTAGATACTTACATTTCAATAGTTAATGTAGTCAGGTGTATGTTAGTGAATGTATGACAAAACTATATTACAGATATTTAAATAATTATTATTTATTCTAAGGTTTTATTGAAAAATAGTATTTAAATTGCAGCTTTGATGTGTAATGAAAATATGAAGTTACTTACAATCATGCTTCTTCTCTGATGTGCTTCTTCTCCGATGAATGTTGCTTGGAATTAAATGTCTTCCAAATTGGCATTCTCTCCTTTTACACAGATTCATGTAGTTGGCAGCAGCAGGCTTTTTAAGGTGTTGTGGAGCAGTGTTGTAACCCTCTGGCTTTGCTCCCCAACACCTCTTGAGCATCATGGCAAGGGGTTGTGGACTCGATTTAGTTTTACTTAATTGTGATCCCAGCGCTTGACGGTAAAAGTTACAACTTCGCCACCTATCAGATGTTCTATTCTGAAGTAAAATTCTTGTTTGCAGAGGGCATGTTAAAAAGTACTTAATGTATCTACAGGGTGGCTAAAAATGATATATACATCACTGTTTGAAAAATCATTACATTTTATTTGCAAAGAAACGTTAAGAATTTTATCCCATTTTAACATGATATCTCAAATGCTGGGAACGTTGAGTTTTGATAAAAAAAGAAATAAAACAGAATGAAAACAAGAAGCAATATAATCTACTACGCTAAGTTGTTTTAACACTCTTCTTAACTGATCATTTGGTGTTTGGTTGTATCATGACAATTAATCGAAAGCATGAACATCAGTGATACAGTGGTCTCATCGCAGATTCAAAACAAGAAAACCCATTAGACACTGGAAATTAAATTGTCCATGCAACTTTTGCTAAAAATTCACAATAGTTATTTCAAAACATAACTCAAATTGTCAGAGCAATATTTGGTGGCAGAGGTTTAAATGTAAAGAATCTTCTGTGTTTTCTTGCAATTTTCTTTGCCTTGAAGTTAACTGGTGTGTTGTATTGTATTTCTTCGTCGTAGGCTCTTAACAGGAATTCTGTAAGGTCCTCTGGGTTGCCTTTTCCATTAAATGATGTGTAAGAAACATCCAGAATATCAGAAAGTTCACATCCAGTAAGACTGGGAATATCATCTTGTGGATGATCAATTAAATGTAGGTTTTGAAGACCTGAGAAAATAGGGGGATAAATATTGAAAGTGACACTGTCAACATCATAATCTTGTGGCAGCACCGTCCTATGTAAGCAAATAATTTGCTCTTTGTACTTTTCAAGGCAACTACTATCAATAGAGAAGGATGGCAACCCAATTGTGATCTCTAAAACTTGCTCTTTGGTAGCCTTTAAGGTTTCACACAGCATTTCAAGTCGATTATCCAAGCTAGGCTTTCTACATGAAACTCTTGGAAATACTGGATGGAAAATATATCTTGATGCTTGATCTTCTTTGTGGATTCCTCTCAAATAAACCATGCCGCTGCTGTCAAACATCTGGTGCTTGCAAAGGACTAAAACAGGGGGCCTCTTTCTCAAAATTGATAGCTTCTCTTTCGAAGTTATTCCCATTTTTGACATATAATTGACACGCTGCATCACAAGATCTAGCCTATAGTAAACAGGATAACTTCTTCCAGGTCTGATGTATTTGTATTCCAGTTCACTGTTTACATTTCGTAACAGCTGAATTTCATGATTAGGCCCATCCTCTGTCGACAAAATCATGGGAGATTTTTCACTAAGATTAAGCTTCCTTAAAATTGATTCATAGTCTGCTGCTGCCGTACGTGACAACTTCAAGTATTCTTCTCTTGTAACCAGCTTCTTTCTCATAAAATGTGCGGTTCTGGACGGCATGCATAACGCGTTTCTTGCAGTTAAAAGCGGACGTAAAGCTGTGGATGTAAAAGCCGCCATTTTCTTCTTAGCCAGTCTGCTCTCTGATCTAACCTCGATCCTACCAAAACCTGAACGAGCACGAGGCGAACCACAGAAGCGAATAGAATTATTGGACCAAGGACCAGGACCTTTAAACAAAAAACTGCTGACCTCACGTAAAATCGATGCTACAATTGACAATTGACCCTTTACAAAATAAATTGCATTATTATAACAAAGTATCTACATTTTCTCCGGTTGATTTGTGATGAGATGACTGTAGAAACGGAACCATAACTTTCAATTGAGGAGCAAAGTCTTGAAAGTTGAAATACAAAAGGACCAATGCATGAAATCTGTAATATTTAGACTGAGGCAGGGTTTCATATGATTGGCTGTGAAATGCTCGTGACACCAGGAGGCAAAGCCACCTATCTAAACAAACGCGAATTTGAGGTATCGGGTGTCCAAAACAAATACTCCTGTTTGAAAAATTACCAAAATTTGATTACATGGCTGATCTTTAAATTTCTTTTTTTGGCAAGTAGATCAAAGACCAAATTATGTTCCCAGGTATAGCTGGTCTTACGATTGGTTTAAAAATTAGCAACATTGGCTCTTTTTTGGTCTGCCTGGTTGTGAAGCATACTGCAAAAAGAACTGATAATTAGCAGATTAATTTCTTTTTGTCGTTTGGTCATAAATGTCAGAGAGAAACGCAAACTATAATTGTAGGCTTGAAGGATAATGAAAAATCTCAAAATAATGGCTCCTAAGCAAGATTTACGAGTTGCTTAAAGAGTATTGCTCAGAATAAGGTTTTTCAGCCAGTCATTTGATACCCTTTAAGTATTGAAAACAAACATTTTATTATCTTTAAATATATTTGGATCATTGTCAAAAGAGATCAAAAAGAAAATTTTATGATAGGTTTGATAATCGAGTTTTGGTGATTTTTTAAGCGGGAGTACTTTTTATTGGGACACCCGGTAGGAACTTTTAGTGCTCAAGACTACTCAAGCATAGAAAATTTAAAAAACATTCAGTACTGGGTCAAATTCTTAGTTCCTTATGAAAGAAAATATCAAGCTGGCAGGATGAAAATGAAATAAAAGTTGAAATGAAATGATAATCTAAACGGCAAGGTATTTGCAAAATGATTAGTCTGGTTTAACGCGCATTAGTTCCATGAGGTCACNTATCTTTAAATATATTTGGATCATTGTCAAAAGAGATCAAAAAGAAAATTTTATGATAGGTTTGATAATCGAGTTTTGGTGATTTTTTAAGCGGGAGTACTTTTTATTGGGACACCCGGTAGGAACTTTTAGTGCTCAAGACTACTCAAGCATAGAAAATTTAAAAAACATTCAGTACTGGGTCAAATTCTTAGTTCCTTATGAAAGAAAATATCAAGCTGGCAGGATGAAAATGAAATAAAAGTTGAAATGAAATGATAATCTAAACGGCAAGGTATTTGCAAAATGATTAGTCTGGTTTAACGCGCATTAGTTCCATGAGGTCACATGATGATTGTGAAAGCCCAAAATTAAGAAAATCCAATCAGGGACACAATGTCAATCCAATCTTCTCCGTCTTCTACCTACAACCTAAATCCTGATTGCAGAATAGATGAACAAAAGAGATTATATCTAAATTCCTTCAAAAACATATAACAGCATGTTAACCACTGTGACTATTGAACATTAGGCATGGATGCCAAATGGGTCTAAAAACCTTTTTTGATAACTCTGTAAGTAGTCGCTAAGGCTAACAGTTTATAACAAAGATGTTTGACCTTGTATCATGCAGTCACAAGTTGAATTGCTTCGTTCGTAACGATAAACGACCATCGTAAACAATATTGGTTTGAATTTCAGACAGAGAACAAGCATATCCAGACAGGCATTCTGGTTTTAGAGGTCCAAGCTGAAACATATTGCAAGCTGGATTGATATCTTGACTTTATCCAGTGCAGATTTTGAAAATCAGGCAACATCTGCTTCTTGAAAAACCTTCCTGCTGCTTCTGTGGCGTCGCTAAACAAGTTTCAGCAAAAAAGCAAGCAATTCAAGATTGCACAGAATAAATTGAAGGATTGAACTCGGCAAGTTTAGTTTTGTCGGTAAGTATACTCTTTTTGCGAGAAGAATATTAACTCTGTCTTGGTACAAAATTTTACTTTGCCCAAGATGCAACCAGGGTAACAAAAGTTCTCAAAGAAATTGTGTAATGGAAAACAGTGTAAATTTTGTGTTGAGGAGTTGTAGTTCCAAAGATATCGACCACAAAATCAAAATTTGTGATGGTTTTTTAAATGTTGTTCTCTTCTGCAAGCTAAGTTGCAAATGGATTGTGGATCCACCTATAGATGTTCCTGCGTTACCAGACTTCTATAAAAAAAATGTGTATGAAACTCTGGTCCCCATGTTAATAAAAGCTACTACATTGATTTAAACCTGTAACAATACAAACACTGTTACTAAAAGATGTGTCTTCGGAAAGATCCTAACTCAACGGTCTCCTAAAAGAAAGACATTGTTGCCGACTATTTTTAATAATCATCAAGCACAGCAAATAACTGTATCTATAAACCAAGCTTCTGATGTCATTTCTACAGGTTGTGTGTACTTATCCATTGGATTATCATTAAAAAACTTCTTTCTACTGACTGTGGTTTATCTCCATACATTCACAAAATTACTGCTTTCTNGCAACCAGGGTAACAAAAGTTCTCAAAGAAATTGTGTAATGGAAAACAGTGTAAATTTTGTGTTGAGGAGTTGTAGTTCCAAAGATATCGACCACAAAATCAAAATTTGTGATGGTTTTTTAAATGTTGTTCTCTTCTGCAAGCTAAGTTGCAAATGGATTGTGGATCCACCTATAGATGTTCCTGCGTTACCAGACTTCTATAAAAAAAATGTGTATGAAACTCTGGTCCCCATGTTAATAAAAGCTACTACATTGATTTAAACCTGTAACAATACAAACACTGTTACTAAAAGATGTGTCTTCGGAAAGATCCTAACTCAACGGTCTCCTAAAAGAAAGACATTGTTGCCGACTATTTTTAATAATCATCAAGCACAGCAAATAACTGTATCTATAAACCAAGCTTCTGATGTCATTTCTACAGGTTGTGTGTACTTATCCATTGGATTATCATTAAAAAACTTCTTTCTACTGACTGTGGTTTATCTCCATACATTCACAAAATTACTGCTTTCTTTTTAGCAAAATGTTTTCGATGAACCAAGCAGCAAACTTGCATTCTGGACACAGAATTCATAAACATAACTTGGAGCATCATGTTTCGAGACACGAAACAACGAAATCAAACCATCAGATGGCGAGAAGAGCAATGTCATTTGATTGTCCCAGCAATGCGGAACAAAGACCAGCCAAAGATCATCATGACTTTTTTCATAAAACGCCGATGTCTGCTCCTGGGTCACCTGTCCTCTCAAGAAAAGCAGGGCAATCAAAGACGAATCATCTTACTCCTGTAATATCCCCTAGATCAGTAATTAAAGAGTCACCACGATTATTGAGGAAGTTCCAGCCATCAGACAAGCAAGTGGAGGACAGCCAGGGTAGGCGCAGTAGACGGAAAATCCTTGAAAAAACAAGAAACGTCCGTTCTCTAGGGCATGAAACTGCAAGAAGTGATCGTATTACACAGATCAAAGATGATGTTTCCAGCCAGTTTAAGTTGTGCATTGATGGTAATAACTACGACTTAAGCACACCGTTATCCTCGCAGAAGATGCTAGGTGGATCACACTGCAGCATTTTGCGCAGGGCTGTGGGGAAATCCAACTTTCTGAGTGTTGAGACCGTTGAGACTCCACTGAGGCTGAAATCGTCATCCCTCCCCGAATTATCGCCTCCTTCTTGTTTAGATCCAAATGGAAGCGTAAGGGCGTCCAAGTTTCTATATGAAAAATCGGCAAAAAATGACAGTGACAGTTCTCAAGTCATATCGCAGAATCTCTGTGAAGTTTTAAACATTATTGAAGATAGCAGCACAAGCCAAACTGATATATCAAGCAGCAGCAACAGCAATGAAAACAACAACAACAACTTAACGGAAAATGGACGCAGCTTCCCTGTCGATGATGAAGTAGATATTCACGAAAATATTTCTATCAATGACAAAATCATACCCCTGCATGCTACTACCATTTTTTGGAAGGAACGAAATGGCGCAAAAACAAAGACGAGAAAGCATTTTAAGCGAAAATCTCGAAAATCATATAAATGCTGGGACAAAAACGACAGCAGCTCCGAAGAATGTATTGCACACGGTGAAAGCCTTTGTAAGGCAAAGACCCACCAGCCAGCTACATTTTACGTGCAATTTAAAAAAGAGAGTTCTGCGGAATACACCGAAATAAGAATATCTGGGCCGAGAATAATCCCCCCTGTTATGAAAGCTACAGTGGCTAGGGATAATAAACATGAAATCACTTACTGGCCCAATGCAGTTGGTATTCACATCATCAGTGTAATATTCAAAGGAAATCATATAAAGCGTAGCCCGTTTGAGGTGGATGTAGGGTTCGAAGAGTCTACGATTTGGCAACATTCAGTAAAACAGGCTGCTTGAATTGGTGAAATCAAGTGAAATTAGATTAAAGACAACCTGGTCCTCGGGAGAGAGAGAGAGATCTAGATCCGTAATTCTATGACGGAATTTCGAGCTACGCATCGATGAGAATGCTTCAGGGAAAGATTGCAAAGATTCGTCACATTGACAATACCAACTGATGACAATATTACATTAAAACCTTTGTAACAATATCGACCCTCGCACCTTTGGCTGTAGTTGGGAAACAGAAAACTGGCTTATAATTGTATTTTGCACTTTAGGTATATATTAAATAAGGACTGCTGGTCAGCCCAAAATGCATCATTTCAAATACTGCAGGTTTCACAGTTAGAAAGAGAAGTTACAGATACGAGTTTTAGAAATCGTACCCATTCACGCTGTTAGTTAAACCAAACTAGGTCATCAAATGTTGCATTCTAATTGGTCAATCCAATAAATCGATTCATTTAATTGGTTGAAATAGGCTAGGTTAGGTTTAGACTTGCTCCAAATCTATTCCGTGGTCTTTCAGCACTAAAATAATATAATGACTTTTGCGGGGCCACGCTAAAAGAATATAATGACTTCTGCGGGGGCGTATGACATATATATATATATATACACGTATTTTTTTTATAAAAAACTAAGAATTTGAGCCAGTACTGAAAGTTTCTTAAAGTCATCAGATTTTCAGTACTCGGAGTTTCTTATGAGTTTCTTACGACTTCCATAACAATCTTCATGTTTACTTCCTGTGACCTCCTGAACATTTCAAAACGAAGTTTTTGAAGCCTTTCTAATGTTTAGGCATTACTCAAGTACCTTCCAAGTAATATTATACAGGAACAAAGTGAAAATAAAGTAAAAATATGCTAAGGATTTCTTTGACTAAAATAAATAGTTTCTTAACTAATTTTTTCCCAGTACTGGAGTTTCTTAACATTTTGGCGATCTGAGAGTTGAGTTTCTTATAAGCAGTGTCTTATAAAAAAAATACGTGTACATATATATATTATATTCTTTTAGCAATGATAGACCACGGAATAGACTTGGAGCAAGTCTAGGCTGGTTTAACTTGTGTCAGTGTGAATGGGTATGATTTAATTTTGCAACAAACAGTAAGATTTTCTTTCTGTAGTCAATGGCGAAACAAACGTTAGAGATACCAATATCCTATATAATAACGATCATGAGAGTACAGCTAAAAAACCCTGCGCAGAATTACTTGCGCAAAACTCTTTGTTTATTCGCAGATAATTTCGCCTGACATCAATGAGAGACGGACGGATTTTAGTTCTGGCTCCAAAACCTTCCTGCGTTCAGAGAGTTTGCCCTCTAGGAGCTTCAACTTCTTTACTTTTATATTTATTTGATCCCGAAAGAACCATTAAAAAATGGTTATTCGCAAAGATAAAGTCGATCAAAACAAAAATTCTTCATTTCCCCAAAACCGGTGGATAATATTTTCAAGCATATGTTGTAGATGTTGCCAATTGCAAAACGATTTCTGGATAGTGATTTAAACTCATCAAGAATGTTGGAAACAAAACTAGATTTGTAATGTGCATCGGGTGAATAAAAATAACAATATCCCCGTTTGAGTTGGTACTGNATTTTAGTTCTGGCTCCAAAACCTTCCTGCGTTCAGAGAGTTTGCCCTCTAGGAGCTTCAACTTCTTTACTTTTATATTTATTTGATCCCGAAAGAACCATTAAAAAATGGTTATTCGCAAAGATAAAGTCGATCAAAACAAAAATTCTTCATTTCCCCAAAACCGGTGGATAATATTTTCAAGCATATGTTGTAGATGTTGCCAATTGCAAAACGATTTCTGGATAGTGATTTAAACTCATCAAGAATGTTGGAAACAAAACTAGATTTGTAATGTGCATCGGGTGAATAAAAATAACAATATCCCCGTTTGAGTTGGTACTGTTCCCTGGATATCAAAGCAATAATATTGGCAAATAAACTCAATCAATCAATCAATCAATCAATCAATCAATCAATCAATCAATCGTAAAATCAATTAACTTATCAAAGTCCATTTAAAGTCTTGACACCTCAATTTCGCGTCGCAAAAAATGAAGGCACTCTATTGCACTTGAAAGGGATCTAACCTAGCAGTCTTTAGTTTCTGTTGATTAAGGAGAGAAAGGCCATTTATCTTAGTATAACTTTCTTTGCGTATATAACGTTTGCCATGCAAGAGGATTTTTCAATTTTCCAAGAACAGTATTCCAGCTCTCAGGACTTTAAAAGAGACTTTAATAGCAGAGATGTTCAATTAAATGTAATGTGAGATTTTCTAGAAAAGGCTCTTTCAAAAAACCTTCACATATGTGCAAATAATAGGAAATTCTCAGAGATTCCTCAGTCCTCAAATCACGTCATAATCAATATCGACACATCCATGGTAGATCTACATTCCTGCAAAATTCTCAGTTATTATTAATATATCAGTCAAAATTTATCCCCATCTCAGTTATTTTTGTTGTTATTTTTTATCTGCATGTTTCGTGAACCCTTCATGAAGTATCACACTCATTTCTCTCTGCTGCCGTCATGCTTGATACTTCCTTCAAACAGGTTAGAAGCTGCGTCTTGACCTCATCACTTCTATCTCTCTTGATGATGTCTCCCACATTCTTTAACGTCACCTTTGTGTAGGCATCATACAGGTTGATGTAAGTTTCGGCTGTGNACGTCATAATCAATATCGACACATCCATGGTAGATCTACATTCCTGCAAAATTCTCAGTTATTATTAATATATCAGTCAAAATTTATCCCCATCTCAGTTATTTTTGTTGTTATTTTTTATCTGCATGTTTCGTGAACCCTTCATGAAGTATCACACTCATTTCTCTCTGCTGCCGTCATGCTTGATACTTCCTTCAAACAGGTTAGAAGCTGCGTCTTGACCTCATCACTTCTATCTCTCTTGATGATGTCTCCCACATTCTTTAACGTCACCTTTGTGTAGGCATCATACAGGTTGATGTAAGTTTCGGCTGTGGTTCGTAGGTTGACAACGGTATCACCGAATTCGTTGATTATGTAGTCCACCCCTTTCAGGAGGTGCCCATCTCCTGCACCTGTGAATTTATCAGCTGTGGTTCCAATAAACTGCAACCCCCATGTGTTTGTCAAAGTAGAGTGCTTTACTAACTTGATTTGCTCCTGCACCCCATCAAAGCCGCAAGGCTCCAAGAAATGCTCACTGCTGATCATGACGTAATCTTTATTCCCACGCCCAAGATCGATGACCCTGGGCGAGGTGACGGCGCTCGTAGGGCATTTCAGGGTGGCGAAATCAGAATTGATTGTTCCAGTGTAACTCATGCTGCTGAAATCGACGTCCAGCTGCTTACCATTGAAGAACTTCAAATCCAGTTGAGATTTCGTACGAGGTTGCATCATGCATCCTCCATTAATGTTCTTTGTTTGAATCTGCACTGGACATTTTGTGTACAATGTAACAGTTGCTAACAAAACTTTACCATCTTGTCCTCCTTTAGGATGAGAATCGGCTGGTTCCCCGCTGCATGTTGCTTGCCTCTTCACAACTGAGTGATGCTTTTCTGGTATGACACCCCTCATCAAGCTCCTTATTGAACGTTTCCCTGTACTTGATGTGCGTTTCCCATAGATCTGCACCCTATCCTCCTTGTACAAAACGTCATTGGCCACTGCATCTGTTCTGAAATTTGTTAGCTTTAAGACGGGGGTATGCCCAGTACACCCACTTGCCCCCTTGGTGTCGTCAATTATCTTGAAATGTCGCGTTTGTGATTGGCTGGCTAGTTGTGCAATGTTAATCTCATAGGTAGCCAGTCCTTTAAATTTGATCGCTGTAAAGTCAAAGCCGTTGTCCCCAGATCTATTTGCGTACATTTTGATGTAATCATTGAACGGTGATGCCCCCAGGATCTCAACATGTCTAACAATCCCCACACGATGCCCCTCTTGATCAGTAGATGTCTGGAAGTACCGTAGAATACCTTGTTTTGCATCGAACTTAATTCCTTTTACTGGGGAGTTAGCTGCCATCCCATCAAAAGACAGTGTGTTGTGTCCTGAAGGGCCTAAATCGGCATCAAGGGCATCTGTTGTTCTGGTAAAAGGGCCTAATCTGCCATCGATATTCAAGGCATCGTTCCCAGACCCCATTCTTACAACAACATTCTCATTTGTGTCAAGGCTAGGCATATCCCCAATGGCAATTAAGTCATTATACGCGTTGGTATTACCGCTTTTCAGCTGAGTGTTTAGATCCAATCCTCTTAGCTTCGCATCGACAGTATGCTCTTGCAAGTATGATCGTTGAACTTTATCAGTGCTGACGAAGATGATCGTCCCATCATACGGTGGACTGGGTGATACAGTGCTCCACTTCTGGTATGTTCGTGCATTTTTCTTGAATCCGTATAACCCATAACCTAAAAATGTTGTTGATGATGACGTCGATGCAACTCTGTTGCCATCAGTGATGTACGGACATCGATAGGGGTCTGGGCTAATACCGCCGACATTAGGCACAGGAAGATGTCCAAAATGAGGCTCGCTGCATTGCTGTGTCAGGACAAGGTTCTTGCGAGGGCGCTTGGTAGAATCCAGACCATACCTAATCTTCAGCCTTGGGGTATATGTGAAAAACTTGGGAAGATGGCCTTGATTAACCATGTACATATCGCTCCTTTCGACGTCATTTGCTGCAAGGAATTGGTTTGCAGTGAATAACTGCCATCTTGTATACCTGTCTAGTTCTTTCATCATTGATTCTTTTGCGTATCTAGCGACTGCTTGGGGGTCGGGTGGGGGCACGTAGAAGAGCTCGATGAGAGTGGCCGTGATTGCCAAAAGTGCCGCGGCGATCGCCCCCACTGGTCCTATCACTACGGCCGCTGCAGCACTCGCTTTTATAAGAAGAGCAAATGTTACCAGGCCAACCAACCCCGAAACGATGCTTAATGATGCTGCCGTGATGGCACCTTTATTACAGGAACTCGTTGTTACGCAATCACGAATCGCCGTGCCCAGCGCCCATCCATTGACACCAATCGTTAGGACATCAAAAATAGGGCCTATCACTTTGCCCAATGTTTGAACCCTCAACCATCGCTTTGCTTTCTTGATATGCTTGAGCGTGTTATGATTTTGAGGCAAGTTGATCACGTCCTGGTTGAATGTCGACATTATGGTGTTCTTTCTTGAATTAAGCATTGTACGCAATTGCACCTCAGTCAAGGTTTCTAACTCATCAGCTGAATTGACAATTGGTGTTCCATAACTCTTCCATGCATTTCTCGTGCTTTCAAATGCTGACTCCGTTGTTATTGCTTCAATGAGCTCTGAAGCAATGGGTGATAGGACACCGCCACCAATATCGAGAACAGCGAGTGTTACGATTGCTTGATTTAAACCTTCTCGTACACTCTCGTTTTCTTCACCCCTTAATGAGCGTGACACTGAGGCAACGATTTTTGATCGTGAATAGATCCCAAGACCTGCATTCCATTTGGAGAGTTGTCCGCTGACTTTTTCAAGGAGCTGAACCGTTGTCAATGCATTGGCTCCAAAACTGAGGTATACCAACATGAGAGCGAGGCGAATTCCCATGCCCATGTTGAGAGCGGCCTGTTCGTGAATAAGAGAAATATAACATCAGTCCTATGCACAGTTTAATTTTGGTTTTTGAAAGATGGACAAAAACCTTACCTTTGCTGAACATCTTATTGAAAAAAGCAGTCAAAAAGCCACATTTACAGAGTGAATCAAAAAATGTATCCGCTATATTTGAAAAAACTATTGCAAAAACCATCCAGCCGATTTAAAAATTGCAATAGCATTGCATGTCTGAGGATTTCAATTAATTTTGAGAATCTATTCTTAATTTACAATGCACGACTTTACTCTCAAATGAAAACTTTTCGGCAGAATGATAACCTAGGGCTTTGGCAAAAAATAAAGTGAGTGGTATACGAAATAAAATGTGGGCTCGCCATATGCCTTTCACAATAGACATTTTCGGAAACTATTTTCAATTCGAGCCAAAGGCTGCAAATCCCAACACGGCCAGAAATCTACATCGTGCATGTTTTGATGCAGATATGTGTACAAAAACCATTCAATGCATATTGAGAGCAATGCATGCTTGAATATATGCCGAAATGAGTCTCTGTTCGAACACTGTGATGGTCTATAAAATTTGACAGAGTTTAGATGGCTTACCTTCCAAGTACTGAATAACTGCCCTGTTCGCAACTTCAAACACAGAATGCGCACCAAAGATGATTCAAACCAACAAGAAGTTATCGTCAGCCTTCTAACCATCAACTTATTTATTTCAAGCAAGCTGCATATATAGGCATCGTAGAGTAAATACTTTAATCGCAAAAACAACGCTGTTCACACAAATACATTACCTGGAGAGAGCTGACCCATTACCATCTTCATATTTGTTTTTAAGGGTTGAGAAGTAAATGGACATCTTGCAGCTGCGATGTCGCAAGTAATGTACTGACATGTAAAACAACAAACTTCGATCAATAAAGTAGTTTATACATAGAAAACACTCTCAGGCAAAAAAACATTCAAAATAATGCATCCTTTCGGAGGTATTTGCTTCATGTTTGTTGATCCAACCCGAGCTGCTATTCATCCATTTATTAGAAAGTCTATGAAATCAGGACGCAACGCAAGCCAAACGCAATCTTGTATCTTTCAAACCAATTATTGTTTCCTATACGCTACCTTCTACATATTATTCACAAGGCCAAGACCAAACCTCTTTCTTCAGTTAAATACCCAAGAGCCATCTTTTTTCTTTAAAAACTAACATTTAAAATGAGTGAATTTGACCTTGGAGACCTATATCTGAAATATAGAACGACAGAAATGGGATTTCCAAGTTGTCCAATTGAAAAGGACAACTTCATAGTATCTCATAGGAAGTAAATTCGCACGGAAAATAAGGAATCTATTCAAGCAGAAATTCCGATACGTTGCAGTTGAAATTGGACTCTCGCAAACTCCCTATATTAATGTGCTCATCACTACATTCTTTCCTTTTTCCGTTCGCTACGAAATTAAAGAAATTCCGTTCGCTTACAAATTCGTTTAAAACTTCGCTTAAAGCTGAATTTACACTTTAGGCGATTTTTACTGTGCGATGTGACACGCACGGCAAGGTTGAGTTGATTCAACTTTGTCGTATTGCCTGCGCTTCACTGTTATCTGGAATGCGTCAAGAGCGACGCATCAAGTGTGAATCCAGCTTGAGTATGATACAGTCTTGCGCCAGAAAGTTTCAGAAATTCGATCAAGGATTTTAGCTGCTAGCTCAAGCTTTTGGGAGATCAGTTTTTATAAACCGATCTCAACTTCGGAATGAAACGTCCTATTTACCGTATATTTTTTTCTCCACAAATTCTACAATTTTTAGGAAATTTCCGAGACTCTAGATGCAAAAAAAAAAAGGTTATTATGGACAGTAAATAAATAAAATTACGTATGATTATGAATAGAATTTAACACCAGCATCCTCATTTGAATCTTCTCCTTGCAGAATTTGTGCTTTCCCCCTTCTTTCTAACGCTTGTAATGCTCTTTTCAAAATAAACATATCCAATCCTTTGAATTCTGAAAATATGAAAATTGTAGAACATCATTTGTAGACGTTAAGGCTGATTTCCAGTCAGTGGAATTTCCCGAGCGGGCGGACTTTTAAACAATCAAAAGTCATTCAACCTTAAATTTCTATTCACTTGCGAAGCGACATTTTCTGTCGTAAACAAAAGAATTTCCGCCCGCTCGGAAAATTCCACTGACTGGAAACTGGGCTTTAGAAGAAGTGTAGATTTGCAACAATAGCATCTGATGCTTTCGATTGACAGGACAAAGCAACAAAGGACAAAGGACAAAGCGATTAGTGATTGCAAACAAAGGAATTCGAACGGTTGACGTGCAAATCGCAAACGTAAACAAAGAAAACCACAAAAGATGGATTCAACCAAAAATTAATTTTAGTTGCAATTTGATATGCTACTTAAGATTGATTCACATTGGAGTAAAAACGCGTTAGAATTGAGATAATGGCTTTTCTAAATCTTAAACAAATTTTTGGCATCAAAACTTTCTGATTCCATCCAAATGCGTTATGACATTTTCAAAGGCGCAAACAAAATCTCAAAATTAAGGCAAAAAATCATTTTGATGCTGTTTTTTGTCGCATTTTTTTATGCATTTCTAACGCGCTCTTACTCAAGTGCGAACCAATCTTTAATGGATAAATCTATTTTACATAACTTCTACCAAAATAAGGTAACAGATTTAAATAAAGCCTGGTTATGAACGACTCCAGCGATCCTAGCGATCTTATGGAAACACGCACGAACGATTCTAGCCATCGATTTCTTTTCATTTCATTGAGATCGCTGGGATCGTTGGAGTCGTTCACAACGATCCAAACGATCGTAACGATTATTGGGAAACCAGCTTTTAGTCGAAGACTTCGTAGCAGAAAAGGTTGTAATTATCGTGGCAAAGGAATGCTTTCTTTCGTTGTCTTTCTTAGCAGATAAAAGATCCGTTAACACTTTATAGTTGAGAAATATGGTCACAATTTTAAGCTTATTGCCAAGTTTCTCTGCGAAACTAAATTTTAACAAAGTGCCTATGACAATTGAATAGCAGTTTCTTTTTCAATCAATTAAATTTGTATTTCTCAGTAAGTATTTTTGCGACTAGTTACAGATGAACACAATCAGCAAATGCTTCCATTATACCACACTATTTTCAAAATTGATCAATTGCAATCTTCGATAAGCTACAAAATTTGTATGCATAATAAGTGCAATACGTTGATAAATAATGCATTTACCTTGAGTTCCCGCTTCTTCACCACTTACAAGTTCATATAACGTACAAACAGTATCAGTAAGACCATTATTTTGGACCTAGAAAAATGGAACTAAAGTTAGATTCTGAAATAATGAACATGAACCCCGATATAACGAACTTCCGGTACAAGGAACTAAATGTTAGGTCCCTAAGAGTAAAAAACATTCCAAAGATGTCTCACTTTAACGAACTCCCAAAATAACGAAATTCTTTCTGGTTCCTTTAAAAGTTCGTTATGCAGAAAATAAATGGGAGAATATAATACACTAGGCCTAAGAACATGAGACACTGTCACAAGCTTTCGGTTAATTAACAACAAAGAAAATTGAAGTACCACTTGCAATCTAAAAAGAGCAAATTTAGTCCTAAAATATTAAAAAGGAAGGCTCTTTTCCACAGGGAAAATAGCAAGGGTGATGTCTCTGATAAGTACATGTGGTTTTAAAGTGCAAAGTAATTGGAATTTTTCCAACAAAAACATCGTAGCTAGCAATACTGTTAGAGGAAAATTTCGACAAGATGGCAGTTTACCTAGGGAAATTCAATTGGAAAGGTTAGCCAACATTCTGTAAAATTCTTACCCATTCTAGAAAAAACAGCAAAATTTGAAACCCGATTTTGGAAGAAATCCATCAAACTCGAACTCTGATAATGTACACCCCCATATGAAAAACAAACTAAGGAAGTATACCGCAGTTTTGAATGTGAAAGAAAGGAACAAGCTCCGAGCCCTTCTGTCTATTCTGTAAAAGAGTCTGGATTGAGTGACAGTTGTTTGCATTTGTTAGAAATCTGAAGAATTTTCATATGCACAAAACAAACATAGAAGCTCGTGTGAAAATACCCTTCAAAAAAAATTTAAATCCTTGATTCTGAATAGGTAATTGGTCTAATAGAAAATCGGAAAAAATTTAAGAAAAACATTAAACCAAGTAAAAGAGATGATGTTAGCCTTACCCAAGTATAGATGATGTCAGCCCATTCTTCTGATGTTCTCCACATTATTACACATCGATTCTTTGCTTTTACATCTTCCCATTCAAGATGACCTGGGAGAAATATGACAGATATGCAAATATAGAAAGAAAACAAGTCAAAACTCTTAAAAGTACACGAAGTAACGTTTTACTTCTACTCTATTTCTATTATTACTTTTTTAGGCCCGGTAGCCCCGTCAGTCCATAAGGACTGCTTTTCAGGGGGTAGTGTACATTACTTAAAGTAATTTAACTTTTAAGTAATGTGCACTATACGTAGCTTTTAAAACAACACTATACAAATCTTTTGACAGTAATATTTACAGGAAAAATATATGATTTTCATATTAGAGTTTTATAACACCTTTAAAGGGAGTACAAAGACCAGCAGCATTTGCCATCGTTTGTTGTTGTTTTTGTGAATTTCGTACAGTCAGTTATTCTGGAAGCTGTGCAGAGCAAGTCCCTGACTGTGCGCAAAGCATGCTGGTCTTTGTACTCCCTTTAAAGGTATACCAGACTTTTATGAAGCTGAAAGATTTTTGGAGATTTTCTAGGATTTTTGTGGAAATAATTTTACAGGGATTATACCAGTTATATATTTGAAGTTGTTTTTCTATTTGAATCACTTTAAGGCACTTAGAAGTGACAAAGCAAATTTCTGTCATTAGAAAAATAATCTAGTAAACAAATAAATTCTCAGTTACAAGTTGTTACAAACTTGCTGTGTTGATTTCTATCGCCTTGAAAAAGTAGAACTGCATACAGTATGCAGTATCTTCTAAGTTTGAAGAAAGTATATCAAAAAGTTTATTAAAATCATACTGTAAAAAGTCTATTAAAATAAGTACTGAAAAAATAAGGTAAAGAACAATTTCCCACATTTACCTTTCTCCCTGAGTCTCTCTAAAACCAAATTCATGCCCTCTATAGAAAGTTTTCCTGAGAAAAAGTCAAGGAAGATAAGCTACCCTGATACTGATACAAGCAGTAAGCTTAAACTTGAAAGAACAATAGGAAACATAAATCTATCAAACAACAACATTCCTTTCAACTGCAAAGATGATGTTTTCGCTTTCCACTCCAACTCTCAAAGAGCCATGTTGTTTAAAGTTGTTATATATTTTTCCAGTAAAGCTCGCACTTTGAGAGGTGGAGTTGGCTTGTGAGTGGAAAGTGACTGGGAGCCATCTGAAAATGTGAAATTGACAGGACAACGGAGAAGATCGACACAGAAAAAATTTAGAAAGGTAGGCCTAATCACGGGCGTAGGGGAAGATAAAATCTGGGGGGGCTGCCCGATAAAATTTCTATTGTTTACCAAATTTTTTGCCCGACTTAGGGTGGATTTTTGCCCGAAACAGGCTGATTTTGGTAAATTTTTCCAACGTTGGGGGGGCTGCCGCCCCCCTAGCCCCCTAGCTCCTACGCCTATGGGCCTAATACTGTAGTTCTGATTCACTACAACAATATATAATCCCATATAACAAATTCCGCTTTTCCTATTATCCACTATCCCTGCCATTATCTAACCTTAGAAAGAACTACGGTATAAGATCCTTAGCAATGGGCACTATCAAAATCAAAGACTGCTTCAGATTCATCAAGAAAATTCTTTTGATCATTGATACTGATTTCCTCTGAGTAAAGCTATGTTTTGTTACAAACTAACAAATTCAGACTAGTTAAGGTTTCATTGACTAAATGATACAATATTGTAGAAAAGGATACTGTTTGTGGTTCTATTGTTAAAGACTGGACCATTTTGAGCTTCAGCAATGTCTAATCGATAAAGAGAATTGAATTTATAGTATGCTAGAACCAATTCACACCAATCTTCGATTTGCTTTGCTCTTGTGTCCGAATTTGGTTGCACCCTAAAACAGAAATAATTCGACTGCTAACATCTTTTAATAAAGATCTTATTTACGCTAATAAAACATTTGGGAGCATTTCTACACCACATCAACAAATAGCCCAAAAGCTTGGATTTTGCAAATGAAAAAAACAGAAGTATGGGGAAGGGACTTCAACTCTCCAAGAGATGGTACAACTAAAAGAGACATCTTACTTTTGCATCTGCCATTGATTGACAAGCAGATTTCATAGTTTTTCCAAATCTTAAGACAGGCACAACTCCCAAGTTAGGCCCGGGGGCTGTGCACTAACTCCCAAGTTAGCCCCGGGGCTGTGCGCGGCAAGAATTTCTGGTCGACCCAATCCCAGAATGTAGGTGGGATTTTGAGACCCAATCCCAGAATATGGGAGATATTTCCGACAAGTGTTTCCGCTACAAAACATTTGTAAAATCTCTGTTTATCCTAAACCTGAAAATTCCCAGAATTTCTAGGAAAAATTAGACCCCAATCCCAGAAAATGTCTACCAAAAATTGATCCCATTCCCAGAATTTGTGTGCCAAAACTACCCCAAAACTGGCGTATGATTAAATAGTGGAGTACCCACCCCGGGAGTTAGGTGCATTCCTCACTGTCCTCCATATCTATGCTATCCTTGTGAAGATGTGCAAATGATAATCCAGTATAAAGGTCAAATTTTTGTGCGCCGGACATTGCGCCGATAAATAATGAAAACTATAGAAACTAAGCTCTGTGCGCCGGACATATCCAGCGCACAGGTGTTTTTTTTTGTTTCCATGTGGGATGATAATGCTTGCATTTTTAGCCTGTTACACCTGTTGCGCAGGAAAAAAATGTTGTTTTCTATCATTGTTTTTCTGTGTAAATACCAACAGACTTTGGCCTGCATTTTATCGTGACCTTGGGCAAATGGACCAGTCTGGATAGTATGGCATAGGTGCACCCGAAATTTCAAAATGAAATTTTTTGTGGCACATCTTTCAAAAGATATTTTTGTGAAAAGAGATCCATACCAAGCAGGGCGGGCCCACCACAGGAAAGAAATGGGCCTAAAATAGAAAGATCTGCGCTTCTTTTACTTTTTACACAAGGAATGTGATGAGCCTATTTTACGTTAGCATGTCTTATTTTGTCAGCTAATCAATATTTGGTGGCTATGCTGCATGGATAAGCGTGTGAAAAAAAGAAATATAATAATGCTTACGTGAAGAAAGGCGGAAAACTGTGTTGCCACGGCCATTCGAATTGAGCAGCCATGATTTTGCCTCGAAGTGGGTGGGTGGGTGACTTACTACAATCGTCTTTTCTTCAATAAACAAGCAGATGCATTACAAAACCACCGAAAACTATAAGAATAATAACAACATAAATTCAATTAAACAAAAAGCGCAAATAAAGAGACTTTGTAGTGAGCCTAAATAAAAGCTCCCTTACAACTGCAACAACAAAACTAACAACGACAACAACGAAAGTTCTTTGAGGACAACAAAATGTCTGCACTCAGCTGGCTGTCGGTGGCAGGATCAATTGTTATATCTGCTGCAATAATAATGCTTGTGCATTCTGAGCAAGAAAAAGACAGGATAAGACTTCATCAAGGTGTAATAAACGACCAAGAGAGACAAGCAAAAAAATTACAGAACATCAAAGATTTGCAAGAACAAACTAAACTGAGAGAATATCTCGAAAGAAAATGATGACACTTCACAACGAATTATTATGCCTGGTGAAGTTCAGACCAATTCCTAAGTGAAGGTTGTGTGAAGCTTCATCCGTTTAAAAGTCACAATCATCAGTGCTGTCACTATCAGCTCAATTTTCAATTGGTAGTACTTAGAATAACCATGCCCCAATTAAAAAAAGTCCTCAATACGAAACGCGAGTCAAATATGCTTGAAAGTACTGTAGGTTCGTGGAAAAAAAACTCTGTCTTGGGATGCTAATTGTGAAGAACTTTATTTACATCTTAGAAATTTAAACTTCAGTGTGTAGTCCAAGGCCCTTATGCCAGCTATGCCAGCCACCATTCTCCAAAGTATGGCGGTTCTCAATGAGATCTCACACATGCTAAACAAAGTAATTTTTGGTGTGCTAGCTTTCCTTTGTGTTTGAAGTAGGAAAGAAAGATGCACATTCAAAACAGGTGTGCACAGAACTTTCTTGAAAAGGATCTTGCACATGAAGCAGCCATACTCTGCAGACTGAGTCAGCCATAGTTTCTGCTCAATCACAAAAAATCATATTCTCTGCTGCAACCATTCAGGTGGTTTGTGTGTAATGTTTTAGCAATTTCTAGCAATAGATGAATTATGGAGATTGAACATTTTTGTCTTCAAACAGAGCTGTGTCTTCCTGTTCCATTGATCTACTAATAGCTTGACTTTTTATGATTGTTAAAACAAGCATTTTACATTTGGTTCTAACTTCGATGACATGGCATAACATCAAAATATTCTTGTAGAAAATTTTATAGGCACGTGTGTAAAGCTTAGTCAACTCGTTTAAGTTACATTTGAAACATCAGTTTTTTTCACTAAGAAAACTACGTCCTATGCCATTTATCTGAAAGGCACATTGTTATTAACCCTTTCCTTGCCACAAGCCCCAGCTCAAAAGCTCTGAAATCACTCAATTCCCTGGCATTTTTTCTATTATAGAAGTATAAATTTTAAAAGTCATTTTTGAGAGGGAAGGAGCCATTTTGTCATTAGGAAACCCCCATATTTTCTGACAGCAAATTCACTGAAAAACTCAAAAATCAAAATTCCAACGTGGTATCATTATGAAATAACGAGAAAAATCTTAAAAAATAAGAGTTATTGAGAAAACAAAAAATCTTCGGTCAAAGTCAGTTTGTTGAAGTTCACCTCAATTACCGGACAGTTTTTAAACAGTAATTGTCGTTTTCATACATTATGATAAAAGACAAGAGTTGGTTTGATTAGATGTAAGACAGCAGAAACAATTATTTGCAAGAGTTATTGTGCAGTCCTTTCAGTTGCAGCGAGGTTGAATTTGATCTAGGGCCGCCTGCCCGCTTCCCTCCATTTGCAATCTTCTCCTCTTCCGTTCTTTCGTTTTGCTCCAAAAATGTCTTCCGACATCATTCTGTGTCTTTTTCAAAAACCATTTCCCCTTATAAAAAATATCTGCATATTGTTGGAAAAACCATATTACAACTTTTGCAATAAGCTGCCATTCTATAGGAGCTGTGAGCATGAAATTATTGTAGATTATCGCAACCCTTCTGTTCCTCGGTGGGTTGCAGCCCAGTTAGGCCCATCTCCGTTGTCGTTGATCTCTCGTCCTGTCCGGAACCAAAACCTCTCAATTTTGTTCGCTTCTGCATCTGAATCCTCACTAAATGATTGATAAATGTCTTATGTAATTCAATCACTAAACTTTCCAACGAAAACGGCATAAAAATGGCTTCTGTGTGAGTCAGAAACATCGAAATTCCATTGCGAGTAGCAGTGGAGCAAGCACCGCGAAAATAACAATGGCGTCTACAATCTCTACATTTCCTGCTCGAAGAGTTCAAAGGTTGTTTACTCAAGATTTTTGTATTATGCCCATGACAAAGGTTGTACCAATCAAAAGATAAGATCATTGTCTTTCAGATTATATAAGACAAAGGTACCTATGGTGATTGGAAAACACCATGCCGAGAGATTCAAATGACGTAATCAATGACGAGTGCTAAAACCTTAGATGCGGTTTAGTGTTCACACAGGGGAAAAAGGGTCAAACCGTAGATGCGGTTCTTGGCAAGGAAAGGGTTAA